>PNEQ01065229.1:25584-54591 GCA_003012365.1 Medauroidea extradentata
CGCGAAAAGAAATTTGCCTCACTTTGTATCAGTGACTTGTGTGCACGTCTGCAGACTTGCTTCACGGTCAGAGATTGGATGTTTTGACATTCGTGTGTCGTGGGGTTTTACACGCAAATCACAGACGTGTGGTGTTACAGTAACCTTATTGTGATTGGTACAGTCAAATGAGAAACGTCACAGTTCAAAGGCACGCTGCTAATATCTATGAAGCAGAACTGCAGACATGCACATAAGGTACTGGAACAAAGTGGGGCAAAATTCTTTTCGCGAAAATTTCATGTCTCTACAAATGATGCAAAAATCTTTTCGCCATAAAATCGTGGCTCTAGTTATTGCATTTAACATTGTGACACGTTTACCTATTCTCATCACAAAAATGGCATGGCAGCGGGTAAAGCATTCATGAGCCTTGCAGACACATTTGGTAATTAACTGTAATATTATTAAAATTTAATTACAAGAAACGATGGTTTCATCACAGATTTTGAGGAAAAATAACGGTATAATGAAATACAACTCTTGACCATATGGCGAAATGCAAAAGCCTCTAAAATGTTTTGATGAGTGTTGCCATCTAGGCTTTCGAGGATTTTTTTAGCTATTTCTGGTAATATATTATTGTGGGTACGTCCAAATAGCATTGTGTACGGGTACAAATTTTGTGTGTATTGCACATTACATTGATAACTAAATTATGCTGTTTCATTACTGGCGAGAATAGAAAAGGATGTAAAGTACATGTAAACAAAATTATAGTACTTCTTCTGAGAAGTTATAACGGCGTAAAGGGTTGAAAAAACTGTCGAGGTTGGCGCACCGTTTTTTTACTCCTTGTCGTGCGCCTTGTTTGCTGAACTACCTAAATATAATCCCAGGGTTTGTCGGGAGACTTGTGGTCCTTGCGAGGCAGCGAAGCAGAAAGTTTGGCGGGAAAAAGTTTCCCCGCAGAGCAGGGCAATTTCTTTTTACGATGTCGTTCACCGCATCGAGCGAGTTCGGGTGGTGGATTAACCCCATGATTTGTGGGCGCGCAGTACTTCAACGTCACAAACTGTGAAAATACGTATTTTCTTACTTCTTGGTAAGTAATATAACAAATTGCTTCAAATATCCACTCTACCTAAAATAAAGTAACTTAATTCCGTATTTGATTGTTAAGTTTGTAATTTAGCTCTTGTATTCCTTGTTCATTATTTTCATGTAATATTTTTTTTTGTACAACATAACACAAAATATTCTTGTCTGCTAGTTGGATGACTTGTGAAGTTTAATCACTTTTTCTGCTAAAATAATTTTCATCAATCTTATACGAAAAAAAAGTCATAATTATTTAAATATATATATATATATATATATATATATATATATATATATATAGGTATTTATTGATGGCCTTTTAAGTTTTTTTAACTCGTGTGATTGCTATAAATAAATCGTAAACTTAGTTAAACACAATTAGCCAACAATGGCCGAGGTTGTTAGTTCATATGGTGGATTTCGACAGAATTATTAAAAGCAATTTGAATAGCTTTTCAAGCGGAAATTTCAAATGTTAAAAGATTATTAGTAAAATGAGAAGTAGTGAACGCAGTTTACAAAACTGTGTGTGAAATTAACCTTCCCGTAGATAGCACTTTTTTTTTTTTTTCATGGTCCGTGTGTCGCAATTCACAGTTGGAAGTTGCGTTCGGAGACAGCGCAGTAATTTATCAGCGAATGAAGACAGATTGCAGGGCCATTAGAGTGTGGCGAAGAAGAGGTCGCGGGCGAGGGTGCGGGGTCACATCCCGAACACAGAACCTCGCCTCGACACTGCCAACTCCGGGTGGTAACTTTTTCGACCTGACAGAGGGACATTAACTGTGATTAGGAGGCCATTCCGCTTCGTAAGTTGGGTCCCCGTGCGCCTAATGCGCCCTCTCTTCCTCCCCCCTCCCCTACCCCTCGTCTAGATCTCGCGCCTTCTCCAAGTCCTCGTGCTCGCGTTGACGGGGAACGTCGCGGAGATATCCTAGATGGGTTGACACAATGAAAACTATAAGCATTAAAGGTAGGTTCACGATTGCGTTCGCACAAGAACTAACCTCTTTGTATTCTTACCCTACCAATTCACGACACCAAAAAAGTGGTCGTGTACATAGATATTCTGACATAAGAAATGGTAATATTTCATTTTTTGTGCGCACGCATAGGACAATAACCAATCACAGCAAAGTATTTTGTGAGTGTCCGCCATGTTGGTTTAACCTCCAAAAATACACAAGAACAAAACAAAGCTAGAATAAAAAAAAATTAATTTTGTAAACTATGTTTCTATAGGGCCTATTGTAAATAATGTTTTATGCTGTGAAGTTTATAGGAACTTTGTTTCTATATTTCATATTACCTCCAAATACGATTCCACTTCAAATATGGTTCAATGGCCTTCGATTGACTTTTATACAGCAAGACATGTTTAAGGTTCATCGAAAAAAATCCAATTGGCTGAACATAACGGTAATAATTCAGTTGTGAACTAATTTTGCACAAGAAGGCTGGCCGTGCAAAGATTCTACTGTTATGGTATATGTTCTGTGCTTATGTTTTTTAATTGTGAACCAGCCTTAAATCTTAAGCAGTGAGCCTTAGAATTTTTTTCCATCACATTGATTTGAACAGAAGAATACATAATCGAATTGTTCTTACGGATTACTTGTTAAGGTCGGCAGTGGAAATCGTAAGTTTACCAATCAGAGTACACGTTGGTATTCCCATGTCATTCGTACTTCACTCGATAACCATGATCTTGCTTTAACCTATAAAATACACACAATACGGGGTATTTTTAAAGAAAATCAATTAAATTTGGCACTTAATTTAAAGTTTTTAGTTGTAAACACAAAAAAATCTTTATATGTCTCGCAATGGTTGTTTACCCGTTATTTTGCTAAATGTTTTTAACCATAGCCTTCGGTATAAACAATACAGTAATTAAAAAAAATACAATATTGAAAGTTTGTTCCTATTTGCTGAACTTAGGCAGTAACCTCGCTATTATGTAGTCTCAATTTTTACGACTCTACTGCTTACTTCTTAAGTCAGTCTACTTCTTACTGTTTAGGTAGTTCATCGAGTAAATCGCTTCACTCCGTCGACCATCTCCGCGCCAGACTGTCAGCCACTTCCCGCCTGCTCCGACAAGAACCGTCAAATTCTGAGGGGAGAGAAAGCAAAAATAGGTGGGTTACCTTGTGGAAATTGCTCTGATTATAATGAATCAATTATTTCACATCGTTAAAAATTTTAGCTCTATGCTTGGCTGGGAGACTTACTAAATAACATTTAGTTTCAATATTAATAAAATGTTTGTACAAAACGCGTATATCTACTGTTTCCAATGTATCGTCCAACATTTACACTTATTACTTACAGCTCTAAGTATTTTAGCAGTATACAACACAACGAGAAGATTAGGCCTACGGTCTGTCAGTCTGCAAAGCGTGCCTCTTTCTAGTAATTTTAATTTATAATGTCTTGTGCTCGATATTTCAGTATTTCACATGGAAATTAATCGCGTTATCTTTACCTTGTTCAGTTCTCTCTCTGTTTATCTCTCTCTCATTCTCTCTGTAGCACTCCAGCCATCGCAATCTTCCTGCATACTCGTCGTCGTACCTGCTTTATACATCTGATGTTTCGGTGAGCTGATGCATACAATGATACGTGAGTACAGTAACTTTGACAAAATACGATTACTTTATTTGGTCATGTGGCATTGTTCCTACCTAAGCTCGTTTACGCGTTGGAGGCTCCGAAATAAGTAGCTCTAAGGGTAGTACTGACACGTGCATAATGTGCCGCATCGCCACTACGTGCTCAGCACTGGACTAGTGTGAAATATTTCCGTGGAACCGTTTATACTTGGAACCTTAAAGCCTCGCTCTTTAGTGTTGCAGTGGTTCCGAAAATATATTTTTAACGCAAATTAATTCATATATCAAAAATTCATTCCCCGCAGTTTTAACACTTATATATCATCGTTTGTATCTGAATTTTTCTGTTGCAATACACCGAACGGATATTTAGATTTTTGCCCCTGAAATATCACTTTTTTTTTGTAAAAATAAGCCAGAATAAAGCAAAATAATTTTTTTCTAGTAAACGGTACATTATTTTAAAAAACGCTCTGCCAAAATTGTGTATCGTATCACTGTATACAGTCTCACATTTTTTGAAAGCATTTGATTGATAATGTATGTTTACTGTTCGTAGTTAATTTCGAGGTATTTTTACTTGTTAAATGTTAACTATTACGTATTTCAGTTTGTAATTGTGAATGTTACGACCTAGCATCTTAGATTATAATCAAATCAGTTTTCTGCAGGCTTTATGAAAAATGTCAAGTTTTATTGTTAAATTTTTTCTCTGATGATGCCTACGTTGATTATTAGTGGTTACTAATAAATATAACATTTCCGCTTGCGAACTCGGTAATACATGTATTCTGAATCACTTAATAATGTCCTTTTCGATCGTACTTTTTTAAGACTCGCAGAAATACATAACTAAATTTATAAATAATTTACTAAATTTTTTAAATAATTACCCGGGAGTTAACATCGTTGGATGGTACTTCCAGTCTACAAAGACGATTAATTAGAGAAAAATGTCTGCTGAATGTTATTCCGAGGAATTTTGTTCTTCTAATAATGCAGCTTATTTGCAAATTCTGAAGCACACTCAACTAGAAACGATGGAGCTTGCGAACGACGAAAGAGAAGTTTAATACGAATATAGAATAATAAAGCTAACATAGCTTCGTTTCATTCAACTTGATGTAACCGGTGTAGTGTGGCATAACTACACCATATTGCCAAGCTGGTGCAGGTACATTCCTAAATACACTTTCTTCATCAGAACACAGATTTTGTTGCTGCAAATAAAAAATATGTGTGTGTATAATATATAAAATCACTGAAAAGTAGCTTTACCGCAAAGAAAAATTTTATTTGACGTGTGAATTAACGACAGCAAAATTTGTTTCGATTTGAAAATGGTTCAATAATAATATTAATTTTTATGTTAAATGTTGATTTTCAAAAAACCGATATTACGGTGAAACAATTTTTGTCTGCACTACAACTACAGATAATTAAATTACTCTTAAAGACAATTTTAAAAGAAAAATTTAGTAACTTTAAATGTATGCTGTTCGTTTTTAATCGCTACAAAGAAAGATGTCTTTACCGCAAGCAATAGACAGCTGCAAAGAAATGTTTTTCTTTGCCGCAAAGAATACGTTACTGTAATCAGCCGTTTTTGCTATTATCGGAGGTCTTCGAAACAGTGTTTCAGATAAATTTATTTTTACAAAGTCCCGCTTGCAGCGCTGACACAGTGGCCTAATGGCTCTGTACACTGAAAGAATAGTATTGTTGTAGGTACCATACTTCTGTTAATATAAGGATATTCTGTGGTCCAGTATTGTTTTCGGTACGATCTCGATTGTTCATACAATAATCTGTTATGTAGAAGGAACAATATGTCCTGTAAAAGAAAGTAGCACTTTGCTCCTTCTACAGAATATATTGTTTGTTCTATAGAACATAATCTTATAGAAACAGTGCCGACAACCAAATTGAAATGTTGTCCTTAGTTTAACAGAATTATGGCACATACAACAATACTTTACTTTCAGTGTACTGCTCTGCGCATCCATTCTGCGCAGGCCTCCTTCCCCAGTGGCAATTATTTTAGGATAGTTCAGGTAAGCTTCAAGTTTGAAAAAATCCGCTATGATTCAAAGGACAGTTTAGTTAAGTAAGGACACTACAATAAAAATTAATACTCGGCGCTGCAGCTAGTCGCATCTACGCAGAACTAGACGGGGCATTATTATTTCCTGTCTCTACACAGTAAAAATATTCGTACTTTTACAAGTAAAAGTTTGTAAACTAATGTAAAACATTTATCAGTCTAGGCACTACAACAAGAATGTCGCAGGTCATTAAGGCGGTCTAAATTTTCTGAATACATGTGAGGACTGATTATATATATATTTATAAACAGGATGTTTGCTGTGAAACGAAATAACCTTGGACGGCATGTCACAATTTACAAATTATTTTGTACTTCTTCAAAAAATTCTTTGGAAACTAGTTGCAAAAAAAAATTTGTTGTAAAAATGTACAAGAATGTAGTTCTTTATGTACAATTATTTTTTGTAAGTATACAAAAATGTTTGTATATATACAGACTTTGAATCTTTACAAGCGTGTCCTGTAACGTTTACAATATTCTTGGCAACTTGCAGAAATTTTTTTGGAAACTACAGTAATTTCCAAATAACTTTTTCGTAAAAGTACTGTGTAGGCTCCAGTTATCAGTCGTCTCAATCTTCGCAGTTTCGTCGCTCAGTGCAGGCGTGTGTTACTGCTCTAGACTTCCGTGGCGGCTGCAGGCAGATTAGACAGCGCTCGTACAACACCCCTGCCCTGTTGTTAGATCAGTTAGGTAAGAGTGTCCACGCTCGTAGTTTAGCGAACGTTTTTTTGTGCGTAAATTAGCAGTTGACGGACAGGAATTTCGGGCGGTAAGACCTAAAAATGCAATCTAAACTATCTAAATGTAAAATAATATAACATAATATAAACTAACCTAACGCAACTAATTTAACCTACACATGAAGAGGTCTGCTATCCCAGCGGCCGAGTTGAGGTCGAATATGGTTACGAAAATTCCCGAAGCGGCTTTACTGTGTATAGAACCAACCAGGGACGGATCCGAAAGGACGGTATGGTCGATCGCCCTCCTAAACACACGCACACATACATGTATAAGATCTTGAGAGTGGACTTGGTGATAGACCATTTCGGAATGACATTGGTTTACTTATAAGGAAAATGTAGACGAGCACACCAAAGAAGTGCCGGCTCGCCGCGGCTTTACCCTTGTTGAAAGTTATTTTCGTAAGAAATTCGCACCCCCTCCACCCCACACTCACAAAACTCATCGCTGGATCCGTGCCCTGACACCAGCAACAGAAATCCCGCATTTGTTTTAGAATTGCTGTGACTACCGGAATATCAATAACTTTGACATTTTAATTAATTTTGCAAATCATTTCACCTGCCATCAAACGAGGCTTTCTGAAAACTACAGCCAAAAAATATCCCAAGTAAATTATGGACTGTCTTCAATAACCATCTCGTATAATATTAAGTGAGTTTGGTTAGGTGAGTGCGCACGCAATGGTCAAAGGAAGAAGGCAATACAGCAATATATATTTTTTTCAAATATAGCTTCTAAAATATGAAAATAGTATAAAATGGAAGGTTACATAGTGAAGTTATCACAAATAGAAATCTGCATACCAAAGGAAGAAAAATAAAATGGAAAACAAGATGCGCGATGCAGAAGAGAGGGCAAGATATAAGATGAGATCAAAAAGGAAGAGCAGGAACAGAAATTTAATTTCCATATCCCTTCACATTAGACTGACCATCTGAGGAACGTTTCTTCAAAACATAAATACGCCATTCTATAGAAGAGGAAAGTCTTGCATGATTCACCAGGTTCAAAATATCTGACAGAAGCAGAATCAAACGAATACTCTGAGTTTTTAAAAAGTACGAGTAATTTGCTTGAGTTTTATAATTAAATTTAATTATAAACTTATGGGGTGGATTAAAGTTGTTCATATTCTTGCAGTGTCGCTTTAGTACTATGGATTTTTATTTATTATATTTCTATGTACATGAAATAACACGTAAAATTATGTTGCAATGGTAAAATTATCAACAGATATATGAAATAGCATAGCTTCATTTGAATTACGTGTATCTCGATTTTAAAATCATAAATTGCTTTTAGGCGTTCGTTAACAACCTGGGTAACCCCTTGTGATCCAGTAAACCTGGTCGCGTGACCTATCAAAAGCCGTTAATTCTAGCAGGTTGGCAGCAAAATCCCAGGTCAGTGTGTGGCAACAGACAATTTCCGTCGCTAGTTGAGCCATTGAGGTTGAGCTAGTGTTGGGATAGGGGCAAAATTAGTTGTTGACATAATTTGTTTCCATTTCCAACAGGGAGCATATAATGAGAGATTCTTTGCCCCCATGTTAAACCTTGAGAATCTTGTTTTCACCGAAATCCCCAAAGTCGGCTACAGTTTACCTTTCCTGAACACCTACGTCTTAAAGAACATGCAATTCAGCACAGTTTTCATTTTCAGTAATAGGTACCTCAGAAATATTTCTATATTAAAATTAATAATTTCGGTTGTTTTGTTTGTTAATAATAATTACATACTCCCGGTGAATTGCGTATTCACATACAATAGCTGCAGTACAATGCTTAAAGTTTGATATTTTTAAAATAAATTTGTAATCTGCGTCGGTACGTGGGCATTTGACATAAAAATGATAATGGATCGACAATGGCTGATAGAGAGACGTCTCACAATTGTCATGTTCATAACAAAATTTCCGTAATTACATATAACTTTTCAACAGACTAAATGAAACAATTTGTTAATGGAATGCTTTAGTACAGACGCCTTATTTTAATTCGTAATTATTTCATTGTAACTGTTAAGTTGTCCAAAGAAGGAGGCAAATTTCGGGAACCTTCGTTTAAAGATTCGTTTTTTCCTATTCCAGTTACGGAGACCTGATTACTACTTAACGTTTCCCACCTCCTGAGGAATTGTTTTATTAGTTTAGTTTATGGAATTACAGACTGGCATTTTTAAAGAAATCTAACTCTTGCAGTTAAATTAATGATGCAATTTCGGTAATGTTTTATGTAAACTCTCCACGATTTCATGTTTTACTATCTATCAATATAATATAGCGATTAGTCCCAGCTACAAGGGTTCTCCTTGCAACCTTTCAATCATGATTCTGATTACTGGGTGGGGTGACAGTCCATCATCGACAACCCTCAACTTGGAGAACTAGACGTGACATGATACCTTTCAGATGGAGGGTGACAGACTGTCCGGGAGGGGTACGCGGGAGAACCCTGAGAAAACTTACCATCCAACGGTAGCGTCCACCACATTTCCCACATGTGGAAAATCCGGTACCAGCCACGCAGAGGATCGAACCCGGATCTCCTTGGTGGGAGGCGAGTGGTCTGACCACCTATCATATCTAACTTATACAAAAATAAATCTGAAGCTAGAAGTTACTGTATCAATAACTAAATAAATTCAAGATGGCGGCGGATGTTCCATCTTAACTGCACCAAAGTAAGATTAATTCTACTACAGGTTAGAAAGATCAATGTTATAAGTTTGGTACAGGGGAAATTTCTGCCACTTGAGCGATGGTATCGCTAGTGCACCAAACTGACCAATCGCAGACGTTTCCTGAATTTTAAGTTACATTAAGTTGGTAATTTAAAATGCGAAACCGGTTTATTTTCACTTTAAAATTAAATTAAATTACTTATATCATTTCCAAGTTTATTTAAGTTTCATTTTACTACGGTTCTGTATTTATCTTGTACATTAGCGATTGAAGTGAAGCTAGAGGCAGAAATCTTCCCATAAGAACACGTATTTTCTTTCTAACCAGCAGTAGAGTTAACCTTACCCAAAGGTAGTGTAATTCTCCCAGTCGATGGCGTAGTTGGCAACAATACCCTGGCTGGCTGCCTTCCCATCTTATCCAACAGGTAGCCGCTCCTGGCGGGGCGTGTTCTTGGTTTTTTGTCTTCTCATCCGTCATTGGCGGCAAGTAGCGGGCACCTCGCCAGCCTGCCAACACCACTTAATATTTCAAACACATCTCCGCTCAACGCGATCTCCGCGAGAGGCAGGCAGCTCGTTACAATACAATGTGGCCGTTCTCTTGCGTGCGAGGCAAGGTTGCCAAACACAATTCTCGGACACTTTCCTCTTCACATAAGTAGCCATTGTTTACTGTCACTGCTGCGTGATATCGTGGATGTTCTAGAGGCATTACGGAACAGCTTTATAGGCCGGAACGTTCAAACTGTACTCTAATTATTTGTGTGAAAGGTTCTTGCAATGAAGTGGATGATTTTTTTTTTTTTTTTTTTTAACCGGGGACAAACGTCATAAAAATACTATGTCGTTCCTCAAAAGCCAGGTGTCACAGAAAACAAACGAAGAACCGTAACCAAGTTTAGCTGGAGTAATAACAGGTGCGTGGATTTTATTTTGGTGACGGACAGAAGGGAGAGGGGGCAGGACAAGACCTAACAAACGCAATGTACAGATGTTCACAAAAATCACCGACAAATTCGGGCAAGTGATTTCTCGTGAAAAATTAAGCAGGAAATATTTCAGGCACTTTGTAAGTAACCGTAATATTAAGGGAGTAATAGGCCTTTGAAAATCAAATATCTTTAAAACAACAAATACAAACAGCTTTTTCCAGTCCACTTCGCTGAGCGTACTTTAATTGCCGAACATCTTTGTTTTTAATTCATATTTATTTCTCTATAAAGTACCTGCCCGGCTGCGGCTTTGTCCGCGTGAAATTATGTAATGTAAACAGTAACTCTGAATAAAATATGTGATGAAGGCATTTAACAACTAACGTACTCAATAACAGTGAACTATAAATTGACTATAAATTGTCTTAGCTCAGTGTAAACAGCGCGCGCAATATGATCGTATGTTGTCATAGTAATTCCCATCGCAAATTCTTGCACGGGATACAAACCTGTAACCCCACCCTTCCCACACCACAAACTTTATACAATACCTGAGTGAATGCTTAAAGGCAGGCCGTGATAATTATTTCGTATATACAGGCTACAGTCCAAAGAGGTTTTATTTATGAGTAGGTTGGCAAAAAGAGACAACTGTTGAATTATTTCTCCGTGATCATTCTCTTTTTTCGGGAGACTATAACATGTTACTGCTTTTCCCATCCTTAATTTTCGAATTGCATAAAATCCTGAATTTGATTTGTAGATATTTACATAAGCTTCATTCTTATCCAAAAATCATCTTGATATCTCAACGGGTATAAGCGATGCAGATGGTTATTTGAAAACACATTAATTTTTTTAACAGCTTTCAATGACGAGTTTCGAAAAATCCTGAAATTACTTTTTTTTTTTCATTTGCGTAATATTTATTTTAAAGCAAAAACCATTTCAATGTTTCCGCTCGTTAGGTAACACTGTTATTCAGTGTGAAGTATTTCATTTCGTTAGGTCGGTTGGTTTTCCTATCTAGCATGAAACTATTTTATGCAAATTTGGACTTTCACATGCCATTGTTAGAGATGAAGGTACGTCATGAAAATGTTTTGTGCCAACATATCCTTGAAATCGCAGTAGTTTCTTGCGACATACATAGAGACACTGGTAAATCGCGGGAAAAGTTGATTGTTTGCTAGGCTCCAACATGCTATGTTTAACACTGAAGGTTTTGCACTTATATTGGCTATAGTTAGAGGCAAGATTATTTCGCGTATTGATTCTAGGTCAGGTTGAATGTCAATAATGTATACTTCACTACTCCTTCTGTGATTACACGACACCTGTTTTAACACATCTTTGACGACTACAAGCCAGTGATAAATAAGGAAACAAGTCGTGGTAGTAACACGTGTTACGGTTACAAGCCAGTAGATATTTGACTTTGGTCACTGTGCGTATAAGTCTGAGAAGTCTAGGCTGTTGCCAGATTAATACGCGAAATACTCGTACCTCTAGCTATAGTTTATATGAAGTACCGTGCCCCTCTTCAACAGACCCAATTAGAACTTAATAGTTGTAACACAGAACGTGTGTGATTTGCCAGAAAACTGTTCGCACGTGTCACGATTGAGATACTTACAGTTTATTGGAGACTATCTTAAATATTTTCGCGATTTTCCAGTGTCTCTAGCACATACATGACAGGGGGATATACGACTGACACAACGTAGCTGCCTGCAGACCAATAACAGGCTTCAAATATTACAATAGCGGGATTCTTACTGGCTCAGTCAAATAGGGCAACAGCTTGACGTACGAGCGTGAACAGGTAATTGTTTGTTAAGCTGGCTGTAAGTTAAAAACCCAACAAACAGTCAAGTTTTCCCGCTATAAACCATCATCTCTAGCTTATACAACGACTATGAAAGCTAACAAAATTTCATTACAGAAAAAATTATCACAACGCATATCTATATAAAAATATATCTCGCACAAATATAAACGCTATTAAAACAATTAAAACTTTAGGTGAACCGTCCCCTTAACCTAGTGAGGTAGCACAACGGTAGAGTTGGACTCACATTCGAGAGGACCCTCATTCAATTCCCAGTTCTGTCCTGAGTTAGGTTTCCCATTGTTCCCCGAAATTGTTCCAGGCGAATCTTGGAGCGGTTTTTTTACAAAAAGGCCACGGCTAATTCATCCCTACAACTTTGTTCATGTCCTTGTGTACAGTTGTGTGTAATCGTCTGTAACGACATTGCTGGCGATGAGATGTAATGTCCAATGAAAATAAAATATATATAATAAATCCTGGTGTTTGGTTCTTGGCCGGGTCGAACCCAATTTTTCGCATGTGGGAAACGTGGCGGACGTTGCTTTTGGCCGGTGGGTTTCTCGGGGTACTCCCATTTCCTTTGTCTTTCTTTCGCACTCCGTCGCTTCTCCGTGTTAGGGCCTCATTTCATGTCATCTTTCAGTGTTCGAGCTCACAGACAGAAGTATGCTCTATGGGTTTTATATCCTGCCCAGAGGTAGCGTCCCCAAACATTTATTTATACGAGACGTCCAAAAACTACCGCATAGAAAGCACACTACGCGAATCTTGATCTAGATTGGAGTTCCTTAGTGGCAAATTTTGCACAATGATAATTTATGTGCATAATGTGGCAACCTAGCGCTGTAGTCAGCCCCCTCTTGTGCTTCACTAATATCTTACTACAGGTAATGCGGGATAAGTAAGCACTCACTAAAATGTAAGCTTTGAAAAATATCACTATCCGTTACTGCATGTAATTCAACATTAACTATAGTTTCCTTACTTCTTGTATTGTTGGCAGCGAAATTACGCAGTATAGTTCCGTGTATTTTCCCATTTAAATATAACAATACACAAATAAAATTAACCGAAATTGACATAATTTTATTTTATATAATTAACAAACCTTTTTCTACTAAACTGTAACGATTCATGCTGACTGCACAATTTATCATACACGCGCAAACATCAAGTGACGTGTCCAGAGATGTTAGCCATGTCCCGTCGTTGGCATGGAGGTATTAGTCTATGGAGTGGCATCTGCCGTACATTTCAATGGTAATCATGCGAAGCCGATCATTTTCGAACATTTTCGAACTGCGTATGCGCAGGACGTTATTTTTCATGAGTCGCCATATTTTGGGGGGCAAAACAATAGCAGAAAGCAATGTAATTATGTAATTTTTTACAGAAATCCGCCCAAATTCTCTATTTGAATCGTACACAATAGTTTACAATTGTTTCAGAAATATAAAAAAACTGAATTAGCTCTCGCTGTGTGTATGTACTTTATAAACTTGATGAATTTAAATAAAAGTTTCTTACCTGTACAAAGATAATCCTCCGCAACGATCGAATCTGTTTGTAAGGCTAAGAGCTGCACAAACTTTCACCATAATGTGTAGTTAACCAAAAACTAAAACATTTTCATTCAGCTCAATGCTATGTTTACATGTTTTTGCCACCACTAACTGTATCCTTGTCTTTGAACGTCGTCTGTTGGCCGGCTTCAAATTTGCTCAAAGTCTTCCACTCCATAGACTAATACCTCCATGGTCGTTAGCCGTAACGCGTGTAAAGATACGAATTGGCTGAAAACAGAACTTAAGCAGGACTTTTTTTAGTGCTCTCTGTATCCCGAACTGCCTGTACTACTGTTCTGACCATCATGTTATAGTCGCAGGTTTAAATCCCTTTCGTTACAAACACGATTCTACGGTTACTTGACGTAATATACGTAAAATAATACCTGGACGTGGAACGCAGAAGGGAACTTTCTCTGTGCAGTGTAGCCACATTGTGCGCATAAAATATCATCGAATAACATTTTGCCACAGACAGCTTTGCCCCAATATATCCCAGGATTTGCATATTGTGCTTGTGCGGCAGCTTGGACAAGCTGTATAGCGGCACGAAACCACATATGTAGAGCCGTTGGTATTTGGTGGTACAAAACTTGAAACAACTTATTTCGGCGTATTATGAGCACATCGGCAGCTCTGCTTCATGGTCTGTGATTGGCTGTTTTAAACACTCAGCGTCTCGTGTTCTACCCGCAAACCAGTAACCTTGTTATGATTGGCGTAGTAAAATGAATGGCGCTTCCGCACACATGAACCAGTGATTTAAGAAACAACATAAGTCAGTTTCCTACCAAAGTGAGTTGTGGGTGTTACAATTTTGTACAGCGGTAAATACACGTATTCCTAAACCACACAAGTGTATTTTGCGAGTGTAGGCGTTGAACTATGAGTTCATCTGTGAAACACCATATTTCATTGACTACCTCTGTATACAATTATAACAAGGGACGGGAAATTTCGCGAAAATATTTTTGCCCCACCTTGTTTCAGTGCCTTACGTGCGCACCTGCATCTCTGCTATTTGGTCAGTTAGCCATGAAGTTGAGCTGCAGGTGTGCACGTAAGGCACTGAAACTAAATGTGGCAAAAATCTTTCCACCGAAAATTTCTGTCCCTAATTATAACACACACAAATAATTTTGATAGGAAATTGACTTATATTGTTTTTCAAATGACTTATTCATATACATTTTGCTTGTAACCCCAAAGCAGAGCTGCAGATGGGCACGTGAGGCATAGAAACAAGGTGGTGTGAAATTTTTTTCACCAAAAATCAGTAGCTATACATATATGTCGTTTGGCACATACGAGCTATGTTTTACATCGTCCAGAAAATTACGGAAGTAAAATATAATAATTCTAGTTCCGTCTGTGAGGTTGGAAGGATGGCTCGTCGAGGAGCGTGATTAGTTAATTAAGAACGTTCATTAAGGCCGGAGTCGCTGCCGGAATCAACACGTTGCGTTTTTGAATTCATTTACTTCAATTTGCTGATGCCGCCGCGCCGTCCCCACCCAGTCGTCGGTCGAGGTCGGTGGGGGTATTTTCAGCGCAACTTTCCAATTAATCACCGTACCCCCGGGCGCCAGCCCCTCTTCATCCCCTTCAGGTCACTGCGAAGTCCTCCCCTCACACACCCCCGCGAACCTGACCTGCCCAGTCCCAATTACCCTCTCTGGTTATTTTCCCCAGAAGGCGAGATAGGGGTAGGAAACAAGGTCGCAGTGGCGATGCGAGTAGCTTCTTGCAGTTCCAACTCTATCTGGCGAATTTGTTTCTGTCCTGTTTTCATGACTTTGTTAAGAAAGCGATAAGGACATTTTGACTCCAAGAAAGCAAAGAAACATACACTGCTGGTCTGTGGACTTCGCCGCTTATTTTCCTTTACATGTACGAAGAAATAATTAGAGTGAATGTATTTTTTTAGTATGGTTTATGTCATCAAGTATAAAGGGGAAGGAGAAGTCACTATTTTTCTTTCTGCTCCAAAACTTTTTCCAATACGTTTGTCTACGAAAATAGTACACACTATAAACTTGGTTTCTACAATTTAAAATTGAACTATATATTTAGAATTGAAAATACCAGACTTAAGTTCGTAACTATGTAACCTTTGAGAGATTTACTTTACAAATACGCCAACTTATGTGCTTCTGACAGTCCTTAAAATGTTAAAGAGCATTGTCATGGCTGTATGGCAGCAATTGGCCAATTGCATTATATTACAAGGTTTCTTAAGACTCCTCATTTCGACTGCTTTTACGAGGATAATTTTTTAAGCCTTAAAAAGGACATGTTTGGTAAAACCACCCTCCAGATTTATTGAAAATAGTCAATATTATGACTACCGTTTCAAGTCAAAGATTCTTCAGTTTAGCTAGTTTTTCAAACAAAGAATTGCTCGTAGTTAATAATAAACAGTATTTTTCTACAACACTGCAAGATGGTTTTACGATATTTCCTGTCATTTAGGACAAAAAATTTTAAAAAATCCTTAGAAATGACGATCCATAGCCTTAAGTGTGGTATGTGTCAATTGTAATTGTAATAAAATAATACTGCCAATTACTTAATTTAATTACTACTTCAGGCCATTCACTCACTACATTAACATATAAATTGTGCTTTAGTTATGCACAAATATTAATTTACTCAACGAAATAGCGCTGCCAAAAATTATTCCATTCACTGCTATTGTACTATTATTTACATTCGTCTCTCTTCAGAGATCAAACATCTTTCCTCATCCTGTCGTCAGGTCATTCACGTCCCACTATCACTACCCTAGTTTGCCGCAAGCCTCCCGCAGAATATTCTCTACCAGGTTGCAGTTTCTGGCCGGGACCAGGTGTCGCAGTCGTCGACGTAACTTGTCGTCACCGACTTCGCTTGCGATTCCGCTTACACACTCGCGAACCTCAACTCGAAACTGGTTTAACTCGGGATTACAATGACGTATGGGCTCTTTTATAGCTGAGGGGCAGTTTTCGGGAATCTTTCCCACCGACTAAGGGAAAATGGAGAGGGTTTGTATTGAATATTCTGAAAGTGAAAACCCCCTAGTCATTGGCAGCGATATGAAAGTTAACTTTCATATCCTATCGCCTGTGATGAGACATTCCGCTTGTACAAAGGCATTTTATTTTCGGTTAACAGAAGGTGCCGCTGCGCTGCCAAAGAGCAATACAGAGTGAGAGATTTTGGTCAGCGCATAACATCGAGGTCTTCAGCGCTGGTGAACGGTGACATGAGGTGATTATGGAGCAGCACCGGAATGAAAGGGCGGGGGAAACGGGAGATCACCGAGAAAACCCGCCGACCAACGGCATCGTCCGACACGATTCCGACATGCGAAAATCTGGAGACCGACCCCGCCGGGAATTAAACCCGGGGCGCCTTGGTGGGAGGCGGATGGTCTGACCATTCGGCCACCGCGGCTCCAGCAATAAAGAGAACTGAGCTCCAAATAGTGGTATCAGTTACAAGACGCGTGCTTAGTAATCTACGAGTAAAGTCACTCACCAAAATTTTTTTGATAAGATATGGGCCTCCCAGGCTCCTGCAGCCACATATTACTTGGACGATGCATTCAAAACACTTGTCACTTAGTTTGTTGTTCACCCATGCAAATACTGCTTAGCTCAAGAGCTAGTGGGTCCTATAGACACACAAATTAAATTATAGACGGTGAAATTAATTGCTGAATATCGTAAATTGTGTAAGCAAGGAGACGATGAAGGGTTTGAAATGTGTGATAGATACATCGGACAGTTTACTTCAACGGCCGTATGGATTTGTTACATGCGGGAACGAAACAGTACTATGCAAAAATATTTTTAATTAATTAATTTATTTATTTATTCAGTTCATTAATATGTCCATTCATTAATGTATTTGATCAATCATTCATCAAGCGTAAAATGGGCAGGCAATACAGATTAGCAGCGTTGTTAGATTCGGTAAAACTGGATTAACAGAAAGTAGGCGGTTTTAATAGTTTAACCTTGCTGGGGGTATATACAAAAATAACAAAAACAAATGAATAACGGACCTAAGTGGTTCAATGCGTAAAGTATAAGAAAATAGGTAAAAAGATAAAAGGAAAAGCACTAACGATGGTTGCAAGAAATACGTCGAAGGTACCGGGAAAGAGGAAAAGAAGAATATTTTCATTAACGAACGCGCTGAAAGTAATATAAGTTACGAAGAGATGATAATAGCTGCACAAAACAAGAAAGTTTGAAGTTTACATAAAAGAGCAAGAGTCTACAGGGATCCATAGCTCGTGTGATACTGGAGCGTTCATCCCCCTTTTCCCCCCTCTCACGGCAAGGTGTGTCTGTCAGCATTCCGAAACTTCAAAATGATAATACTCCGTCGGAGCACCGACCGTACTAAATAAATTTTATCTCTGACTCAAACAAAATTGGGCCATAGCCTCGCGTTTTCATGAAAAGAATTGCTTTGCGTAAAAAAATCCCTTGATAATAGGCTATAATTCGGGTCTATTTAGTCCAATATTTTAATAATTTCCTATTGGGGTTACTTCTACAAATATATGATATAGGCCTATGTACGAAGCTGGCATTGTGAAAACATTAAGGCTATTCGAAGGTGAAATTCATAATTTTACATTTCTACGAAATAACGGTACTTGGAACTACGGACAATTTTTAGCGTACACAGTACATACATAACGGCATGTCGCACGTCGAGTTTTACATATTATGGTGTCATACACTCAACATAAACTAATGGACTACTGAAATTATTTACACTGAATTTAGATGTCACGGACTACGTGTTAAATTTGATAAAAAAAAATGAAATATCGTATTTTTTGTATTTCCAAATAATAATAATAATAAATTATGAAAATAAACTATTTTATATAGAAAATTAGCGTCACTTTGGTACACAAAAAGCAAAAAACGTTCTATCTCGATCAAATATTTAGATTTTGTGCAAGAAGCTTCCTTCCTCCTGATTAAAACGATATCAAAGTTATAACGATGCTAAATGTTGTCTCGTTGTGGTGTATGTCGGCAGTGACGAGCACATTCCCTTCTACGACGCGACGAGCTGCCATGGCGAGGTGTCGAGTTGACGCGATAAGAACTGATAGTTGAGTGACCATGCTCTCTTAAGGGTGTTCAGGAGCGATAAAATCATGATTATGTATTTTTATGAGATATTGTCAGTTTTATAGACGGTACTTGTGAGCACAGTTTCCTCTTACAAAACAATTTTAGCTCCATAGTTTTCTTATAACGGTGCGTCAAAGTCAAAATTTGCATGTTCTGCTGCCATGCAAATAGTGAAAACCAATTGACTTACGTGACTGAAATAATTCACAGTGAAATAACACGTAATGGGCTATGCAATAAAACACTTAAAAAATATCCCACGAACTATTTTTATATTTAAA
Organism: Medauroidea extradentata; assembly: GCA_003012365.1. Lineage (NCBI taxonomy): Eukaryota > Metazoa > Arthropoda > Insecta > Phasmatodea > Phasmatidae > Medauroidea > Medauroidea extradentata. Next base: position 44,581 of record PNEQ01065229.1, read on the forward strand.
AAAAAATTTGAATTTACAATTTCTTCTTTACTTCTGCGATCTTTTTAAAAAAAATTGAAACTATTATGTTGTGGGTTTTACAGTGTTTTATTGCAGAGCTCATGGGATGTTAGTTCCCAGTGAATTATTTCATTTAAGTAGGTCAATTAGTTTTTTCTATTTGCATGGCAACATAACAAGCAAATTTTGACTTTGACGCACCGTAATGAGAAAACTATGATAGCTAAAACTGTTTTGTGAGAGGAATCTGTACTCACAAGTATCCTCTACAAAACTAACACTGTTTCATAAAAATATAAAATTATGATTTTATCGCACTTGAACACCCTTAAGGGCACGGTCTACAGCGATTTTCATCGCCATGTTTTTTTTTTATATTTGCGCCAAATACTATTTTACCGTGTTTTAGGCACAAAATATGACTAATTTTTGCTCTTATAATTTTTTTGTCGCATATTTTTTTGCGTAATGACTCGTTAAAGCCAAAATGTGCATGTTTCCGTTTTAAGGACGACACTAAACCTAACTCACTTACCAACTGAAAAAATTCACAGTGAATAACGATGTTGTAGGCTACAAGTTCAGCTGTGTTAACCACAAAATAAAATATTTTGTATTTTTTAAAAAAAATGTTGAATTTTTAAATGTTTTATTTTAAATTTAAGAATTTTTATGTAGAAACATGTAAAAGTATTCTTGGTTTTTATATACGTGAAATTGTAGCCTGTGGCGTCTTTATCCTTTGTGAATATTTTCAGTTTGTTATGTCTGTTGGTTTTAGTGTAGTCCTTAAAACGGAAACATGAAAATTTTGACTTTAACGAGCCATTACGCGAAAACTATGAGAGATAAAACATTTTCATGGGAGCAAAATTAGTCACATTTTGTGTCTAAAATAAGAAAAAAAAACTGGTACAAATAAAAAATAAAAAAAAATTGTGATAAAAACTGCTGTAGAACGTAGTCAGAGGCCGACTGCGCCAAAAATCTGAGAGTGGATCACTATATACTGACTCGATGTGTTCTGTCATGATTGCGGAGTGTTAGTGAGACATGTATTTGTCACATAAAACTATTAAAAGTGATACTGCTAATGTGACGATTTTAGTGAGCATTTTGAACGGCCTTAAGAATGCGTGGTAGATAAACTGACGCTGAAAACATCAATTGACTTCTAAGCTTTTTTCGAAACCAACATGGATAAAATACTCAATGACAATCCTAGATAATGGTATTTGCCAACTTTATGAGTAAATATTTATCCAGACTTACTAATTCATTACGCGTGATCTCTTGCGCCGCAGTTAAATGCATGAGGTTCCGGCGTCAGAGATTGTCCCTCAGAAGTTCGTAACACTGGAAACTTTTTTTAAAAACGTTGGTTAAAACTATTGTCTAGGATTGTCTCAAGAAACCTATAGTTATAGATTAATGCTTTCAGCGTTGAATTATGTACCACGCCCTCTTAACGGATGATGCTGACTAGTGGAGCTCATATAAAAATCTTGTAATCCCACCAAACAGAAGGAGATGTTTCGTAATATATCTTTAAAATAAAGTTACCCAACATAGTGATTTTGAAGAGAAATAATAGACCAAAAAAATATTTTTACGCAAGTTTTAGCTATCAACAGCTAAATACTTTGATCTTGGCAATATCTCGACTCCAGAGAACTGTGGATTGTCACTTTTTTTGCATTACTCTGTTCATCGCAGTTCTTCCTTTTACGTATAGTGTGTCGTTGTTTGGCGTATTCGCTCATCTACCATTCCCCCTTTATATTTTCCTGTTGGGTACGAAATTAAATAAACTATTAGAATATCAAGTTCAATAAACAACATTCGCGGAGAAGAGCTGCCTACTGTGTGGTGTCAGTTTTTTTATATGTCACGTAGTATTCGAAGAGGACACTTTATTTTCACAGTCGTCCTCTGAGGTAGTGTATCTTTAGAACATGTTCATATATTTCTCAATAAAGTAGTTTTAAAAAGTAACCTGACTTTTTTTTTGTTACGAAATGCGAAATAACATTCGTTCCTTCGGTCATTTTGGACTTTGGAAATTTGTGAAGGTCTGCAACAGTCGTATCATGTTTAATTCTGTATCCTGGTGGGTGCGCGGGGGCGGGGGGGGGGGCAGGGGGCTCGGGTGAGTGAGAGATTTTGGTCAGCGCTTAACATCTAGGTCTTTAGCGCTGGTGAGGGGTGACATGAGGTGAGTATGGAGCAGCGCGGGAATGAAAGGGCGGGGAAACGGGAGATCCCCGAGAAAACCCGCCGACCAGCGGCATCGTCCGGCATGAATCCCACATGCGAAAATCCGAGGTCCAACCCCGCCGGATCCGAACCGGGATCACCTTGGTGGGAGACGAATGGTATAGCCATGTTTTTTAATGTTTGGTGCAGTGGCGAGGTGGAAGCTGCCGCATCATCACTGCACCAAACATTCCCCCCTTTAATGTGGTTTTACTTGAGTGGCCTCGGTAACTTTTCTTGAGACAATTGGTATAGAGATAATCTTTGAGACCATTGGGACAAACACAAATTAACACCCAACCAGACCTGGGAATCGAACCCAGAACCCCTCGCACCAAAGTAGGCCGCTCAACCAACTGAGCCACGGGGGGGTCGGCCTCCATTCGACCACCGCGGCCCCCAAGGTGCTCGCGTTCCCCTTAACATTTTAGGAGCTTTTTTTTTTTTTTTTTTTTCAAACTGCTGCAATGACTCAAATATTTTTTAACCAAACCATTTGAAAAATGTTGAGACATTGTGGAGTCACACGATGTGAAATATTGTGGATGCGATTTTAAAAATAATGTACAATTCGTCAGCAAAAAAAAAAAAATGTTTTGCTTCATTTTGGCTTACTTTCACGACAAAAACGTGGTTCTGTGGGTGACGAAATCTAAATAACCGTTCAGTACATTTATACAAAAAAAAATCAGCTACAAATTACGACGCATTAGTGTTAAAACTGTGGAGCAAAACTTTTTTATATGAGTATTAGGTAGCAATAAAAATAAAAATATTTTCGAAATCACTGCAAAACTAAGGAACAAACCCTTAAAGCATAGTTTATTCTCAAAATTTTTCAATTTATTGAGGTGGAATATTAAATTTATTGTTTTGGAAACACCTTAAATAACACTTTTTTGCGAAACTTGGTAAGTCAGTCAGTCAATGAACCTTATATATATATATATATATATATATATATATATATATATATACATATATATATAATTTTTGCATGACAAGACAGTGAAACTTATAGACAAATCTATACACTCCCTAGTGCTTTATTAGAAGGATAAAATTGCCAGCTGCGATTCAGACTAAATATATTTTCAGTAGTTTACAGAAATAGAGTAGAAATCCAAATGAGATTTAATAAAAAAAAATAAAAAACACAGAACAGTTCCCTATATATGTTTATATGTATGTAAATTTTCAGCTACAGGTTACAAACTTTTTTTGTAAAAGTACATTTATTTCTAGCAAAAATTGTTAAGGGCTTGGAAACGGGGGTCGTAACACAACTATCAAGTCCCGTAAATTTAAGAACAGCTGGGGAGTGTCTGCTCGTTCAAGTTCAGTCTGTTGGTTATCATGTTAAACATTTATTTTAATAGTGTAGGTAAAGTACGTGTGCGGCCCAGTTTTGCCACCACCCTGGCGTACCAGCTAAAACAAGAGGGCTTCCGTACACCGTTCTTTTCTATTTCTTTAAACTACTACAGTCGTTAAATATTATTGATTTTGCTTAAACAAACAATGGTTTAAATACTTGTACCTGTCGCCGAGAACGCTTAAAATGTTATGTTGGATAAGCGGCTTCGCCTGAAGAAACGCGTAGCAGAAAGACTAAAAACTATTTCTAAACCACCTACCTATAACACAATATTGTCTATTAGAATCGAAAGAGGAAGTAAATAAAATGTAATTAAAATATATTGTATACAGTAACTGACTGTTAAAGTTAAGCTGAAGTGCATCATAATTTAATTAATGTATGTAGGATATCGTATATATGTATACTGTATATGTATGCGTGTGATTTTTCGAACGCAGTGCACTTAAATGTACAGTAAAATTTTGGCAAGACTGTGGTTTTTTTAGGAGCAATAATTTTGTTGAACCCTTGTAAGCAAATTATTTGGTTTCATCATCGTCATTGAACTACATTACACCAGAATATTTGCTGTGGGAATATATCACTTTTAAGTATATACCTAAGCAAGTCCTACTCATTTGTTGTAAATGTTATGTATTTACGTAAATACGAGTCAATTTCCAACAGTCTATGTATAACACGAGTTTCAAGTGGTATTTATTTAAAAGTAAGAGAAAATAATAGCACGGTAATATAAATAACAAAAGTTTAAAAATGCAAAAAATAATAAACAAAACATTGCTTCACATCTGTTTAAAATGAGAAGTAAGTAATTATATTAATTTTACATAATGTTAGCCCGACATCTCTCGGTTTCAATTTGTTTTTGTAATCTGAGAACATTGAAAAGTTGAATACGAGGTATGTGAGGTATTTGTAAATATGAGCATTTTAGATAAACAAAATTCTCTCATAAACAATAAATGGCATTCGTATTTTTTTAAATTATTTTTTCAACGGTTCCAAATACATGTAGCCAATGAACAGTGAGCTATCTACATTCGCGTTTTTTCCAACGCTTTTATATTTGCAAAAATTTTCCCCAATATGAAAACAACCGTCAGGAATTTTTAATATTTGAATATACTCATTGTATTGGGGAATGGTTTCCTAAAAAGTCTTCAGTGCAGAACGTTTTGCATTGCGTGGGCGAAGAGAATAAATTTAATTTCCCATATTTCAAGATAAGCTTTAACAGCCGTCTCCCTGTTCGTTGAACAGCGTTGCACGTGGTTATGAATGCGATGTTTTATTTTAGCGTAACTAATGAACATTAATCCACAATGATCTGTTTTGCAAAAATAAAATGCACTAGCAGGAGGTTGTTTGGTACTTTCAGAACATTACGTGCATTAAAGAAATTGTTTCCGAACATTCCAACATAGCTATAAAAAAAAAAGGGCTGATTCACACAGTCAAGTATCAATATCTAGTTTTCTAATGGAAACGAAACTGCCTTCGGATGCTGTAAGGATCTCTGCTGCAAATATTCCAACAAAAAGTGAGTCACAGCTTAAGGCCGCTGCCTACCGCAAAGCTCTAATAAGAGCAAGGTTAGGGATTTACATGTTATATTAAATTCGATGTAGGTTGTAACATATTGAATCTACATATATGCTGCAACTTACTTTTTTGTAACCTCTGTACGGCCCACATTGCTATAGGAACTTTGATAATGAGTATTAATTTGAGACTGCAATAAACACCGAGTACTAAAATTAGACTTGGTGAAGAATTTATACTATCAGTTTGTAAAAATCTATTACCAACAAATGTCAGTGCGAATCTATATATAAACCTCGTGCACGAAATACAAGCTTTAAAACCGAGATGTTTCGTTTAGGATTTTCTTATAAACAGCGCTCTTTAGAAAAAAAATTAACTGAAAAAATAATCAGAAATTGTGCATTTACAATTAATCAATTTTCTGAACTAGCGTTAAACTGAGTTTTCTAATTCGCAAACTTTGTATTTTGGATAGACATGACTCATTCCAAATAGCATATAGCAGAGGCAATAAATTGTATTTTAAGAACATTTAAATGAACATGTAAAAATTGCCAACTATTAGCTATAGTAATTTTATAAGAACCAAAGAATAGCTAATGAAAACAAAAACAATATAATTATGGGAGCAGATTTTTTTAATACAGTTCGTAAGCTTACCGCATAAACAAGTGTCAGGCATAAAAAAACTTTTATCACGGACTCCCTTCTATATAGAAAGAGAAAATATTTGAAGATTTCATTTATGCGTACCGTAAAACGAGGTAACTTTGGACATATGGGGTAACTTTTACAACAGTTTTTATTTCCTATACCGAGCAAGGTGACGCAACGTCAACGCGTTGGACTCACATTCGAGAGGACCCGGGTTCGATCCCGGCTCCGGCCATCCTGATTTCGGTTTCCCATGGTTTCCCGAAGTCGCTCCACGCGAATCCTGGGACGGTTCCTTAACAAAGGCCATGGCCGACTCCTCTCCCAGCTGCTGTCATTGTACCAAGTTTATTGTCGTTGTCTCTAATGACCTCGCCGTCGACGAGACGTAAAGCCCACTTACCTTACCTTTGTTTTCTGTGTGTGTCCGCTACAAACAGAATTTAATTACCACGAAAACATTCATCGTTTGTAATTTATTTCAAGTAAATTTTTTTATTCAAGCCTACCATGTGTGGGGATTTTTTTCTAAACTATCCCAAGTTTTACGGTCCAACATGTAAAACATCAACAGTTTAAATGCTACAGGATGTCATGCTTACCAATCTTCAGGGGAAAAATATCAACTATACCTACTCCGTTACTAATCTCATTATTTGTTTAAAAAATTCAAAGTTCACCAATATTATTTACTTAAAGCTGTTACACTTTACATAAACTGCGGAAATAGATAGCAACTTAGGCTTGATAGAAGGGACAAAAAAAAAAAATATATATATATATATATATATATATATATATATATATATATATATATAATGGGAGAACTAGCGAAATATCTCTGCCCCGGCAATGCTGAAAAGTCAGACAAAAAATGAGGTCGCAGGAAAGAATTCCAGTACCCTGCATGGTCCTAGGCATGCTTGAATATATAAAGAACACGCGCGAAAAGTTGGCAAAACTCAACGTTACATGACACATCTCATTACAGCGGAAGGGACGGAAAAAACTGAGGCTGCGGGTGACAAAGTGCGCATAATTACGACGTTTGTAGGGACCGCAGTTAATAATGCGAGAAGGAGCACATCACATTACAACGTTTGCCGCAGCGTAGGAGGTAATGAAAAAACGTGCCTTCATAACTACGCTGCAGCGTAACTTGCTTGAGTGACGAGACATTCTGCGTGTAACAATACAGAAGCGAAACCGATTAGCCTACTGTACGTGCGAAGTAAACTAAGATTAGACTAATTGAAAGTGCAGCAGAATGACAGTTCTTAAAATTTTATTAGAGAAATCTCATCTAGGCAATAAAGAGGGAATCTATATGGTTAACACTGACACAGTTGTATAAAGACTTAAATACCATCTTCGTACGAGGAGCACTAAATTGATGCTAAGTATTTTAATACTTTATATAAGACTTAAGGGGCTTTCTTTACTTGCGCTTCAAATGTGTTGCAGCAAGTTATGGCTATTCTTTTAACGAAACTATTTAACGCGCATTTTATTTCTATACATACGAAAAGAAAATATACTTCAAACTATGTCGATGTAGTTTTAAAAATTCGGCACGTTTATTAGAGACATAATTATCGGACTCCTTAAAAACAATGTGAAGTTTCCTATTATAATATCAATTCTATTTACCTTACACTACAATAAAAGCATCTCAGTTGAACTTTAAACATAGAAGCCGCAATCAGTACAGCAATGTTTTGTGTATTCTTAATTTGCTAGAGTGAATGCGGCTTAAATAGACATTAAAAGTTCAACTGCGATGCTTTTGTTGTAGCACAAGGTAAATATAATTGATGTTATAATAAAAATTTTCACATTTTTCTTCTCAGAATTTTATAAGAGCGAAAGATTCAATACGGCGAATGATACCGAGCCTTAAGGCCGTTCAAGTGTAAAATTAATAATTTTATTTGAGTACGAAATTATGACAGTTTTGTAGACTTCACTTGAGACTACATTTTCCTCTTATTGAAAAATTTTTAGCACGCGTAGTATTCAAATAACGGCATGTCAAAGTCAAAATATGTAGGACTACGGGCGCATACCACTAAGGAAAACTATCAGACTTACTGAAATAATTTACGCTAAGATTAGATGTCGCGGCCTAATGGACAAAAGTTATACGATCATGAAAGGACGCATCTTCGTATTTTTCAAATATTGCTGAAAATAAGGTTTTAATGTCGAAAATTATCGACCTCTTAGGTGCACTAATAACGAATACAGTTTTATTTCATTCAAATATTTTGTTTTTGACCAATAGCGGCATTCATCCTGATTACAAAGATACCAAGTTTATAGCAATGCGAACTGTCGACTCATTGTGGTGTATGTTTGCAGTAACAAGTGCGCGTCACCTTCTGCGACGCGACGACTTCTTACGCTCGCCTTTCTTACGAGGGCAGCGAGCTCAAGCGACGTAACCTCATCCTTCCATGTCCTCAGACTAAAGCTCGAAGGGAGCGCGCATTGGCCTTTATACAGTGTCTGCGACCGCTTTAGCTGTCTATTAACATGATTCAGATGACATAGTCCGAGTTTCATAAGAATATGAAAAAGTGCTGACATTCACTAGTCTTGACTAGCCTTGGAAAGCTACGACGTCGAGCTAACGACTGGAATGCTCATTCGCCAATAAAATTTGAACTACTCATCAAAATTCGATGAGATTTTATTGCCGAGTAGATATTTTACTAGCGGACGTTGATTTACATAACACTATGCGGTAGAATGTTTTACTTGTAGTAAAAATTTAAAAACTATTTTTAGAAAAATAAGGACTTGAAACCACAAAATTTACAAAAATGGAAAACTGTCATTTTTATAATTTATAATATAGCTAGGCCTCTATATTAACCGAATTAAAAAAAAAAATACTCACGTTTTGATTTGAAAATAATTTTAACACCTGTAAACCGCTCGCACAGCGATTTTCGGACGGTAAAATTATTTTCAAATCAAAACGCGAGTATTTTTGGAATTATGTTATTATTATCGGTACCGTCTTTGGTATAGATTAAAAGGGCGCAAACTGTTTGTAATTATGATTAAGATTATTTCCAAAAGTGCTCACTTTATCTCTAACTGTCTATACTAGTCACATATTTAGAGTGAGTTTCTTAAAACATTACTTACACCACTTACGAAACTACTACTGACAAGCCGAATAATATCATGAAAATAAAATAGTACTTGGTGAAAAAGAAACGGCAGAAAATTTGCCGTATAAATGTTAAACGAACGAAGCAACAACAGAAAATTACCATCATAGTGTTCTTTTTTTCTAAATTAAACTAAATATAACGTTATGAGCACACTCCACTGGCGAATAGAAAAAATCCGAGGGGAAGAAAATTATAAGCCGGGCGCGATGGGCGCAAATCGCATTATCAGGGAGGCAGGTTGAGCGAGCTACCCCCGTCGCCGGAGCTACCGACGCGCTATCGCAGTCTGTAATCAGCTGAAATACGCCCCTGCAAGGCCGGGCCGGGGCCGGTGATCTGGGCTGGAGAAGGGGGGGGGGGTGTTTAATGGCGGTAGCCGGCAGCTGAAAAACGGTTTATCAGCTGTGTGATCCCAGCCCAGGCTGGCCCGGAAATTACCCCTTCCACCACCCCTGCTAAACGCCCCAACACCTTCGCGGATCTCACTAACCCCTGCAGTGTTGCCATGTTGGTCATACTGAGGAGTCCATCTTAGTACTCGGCCAAGTTCAATATGGTTTGTCCACTAAATGGCCTGTGTATTTACAAAGGAAAATTGTCAGTTTTTTTGTTTACGCAGTGGTAAAAAAATCTTAGTAATAGCACAAGTATTCAGGTCCGTTTGGCAACACTGCAGTGCCCAGCCACACCCTGCTAAATCCGCCAGGGACGTAACAGCAAGCCAGCGTCAAACCGCCGAAAATTATTGCTTTCAATTAATAAAAACCGAGGACGTACTCCAATAAACATTTTTATTTAAGGGGAGACTGTAAGGCCTATGCTAACAATGTTAAAATTGGCAAAACTCATGTTCCTGTAACTTTGAAACCAATAAAGATACAGCTGTGAGATTTATACAGTTGATGTAGCAACACAGTATCTGTCTACTGAAGTAGAAGAGCAACAATAAAGAAAAAATTAAAAAAACATTTTTTTTTCTTTAAATTGTAA
>PNEQ01065231.1:0-17850 GCA_003012365.1 Medauroidea extradentata
TATCTAACAATGTATTTTGCTTGACCCCCTTGTTGTTTGGCTGTAGTTCGTCAAGTTACCGAGAATGTCGTACTTTTTGGCGCTGTTTTCCGGGCGGTCGGACTCAAACTCCGTCCACTTTTTTCCATTGTTAAATTTATAAAGTAAATAAAGATTGCTGGAGCCTTTTCTTAAATTTGTGAGCGAAGAAAGTATTTCAGAAATTGAAAAACAAAAAAATACGTTTTAATAAATTGTTTATCTTAGCGGAAAGGAAGTGGGCGGAGTTTAGTCCTACCGCCCTAACATCAGCGCCAATAAAACACAACATTCTCGGTAACTTGGTGAACTACAGCCAAACAACAAGGGGTCAAATATCTAGGCGAGTGTCCAGACCTTTTCTTCTACGGCCGTGACTAAAACTTAATTTGTTATGTTTATTGAATAAGATAATGTTAAATATTTATCGGGATTTGCTAGAAGCTGATATTACAAGCAATTGAATACGTATTGTATCCTAGCCATACTTTGGCAGTCATTTTTACCTGAGTATTTTGAAAAGTTGTTGTTTGTATAGTATTTGAATATATTATTTCAGGCAAAACACAAATATAAATAAAAAGAACATATACAAAAATGTTTGTGTTTCTATCAAATTTTAATATTTTATGTTTAACACACATACTAGGAGGTTTTACAAACAAGAAAGGTTGTGTATTTTGGTTGTATTTTGGTTGTCACTCCCTAGGTTAGGTTATATAAAACCAAAGAAAGAACCATGGGAGCGGTGATTAAGTCCAGTGTTACTGCTATTGCTTTCCTGTGAACATGACTTGGCCGCAAGAAGGTCTCAGTAGCCTCACAGTGTACGATCTCATTATGTCGTTAGAAAATATACAAGAATTTAGAAATATCTTACAAGGTGTTGAAGCTGTATAGTAATAATTATTTCGATAATAAAATAGAAAATAATAGAAATATTTTACTTACATCTTTAATTAAGTATGGTATTGTATTAATAAATTTCCAATAGCTACTATACTGAATGCATTGCCAAAAATAAGTAAATAGAAAAAAAATTGCAGGTGTTGAATACTTAAGGAGGAAACACGATTTGTAACGCTATTTGTAATTCCTAAATTATTATCCATTTCTACATCTATTAGTTTCCTAACAATACCACCCTAGTACAAAGACTATATAAAAAAATTTCCAAATTCAATGAAGGGAAAGGTATAACGAAACTGGGACATGCAGTATAGAGAAAAGATACTCTTCCCTGCTATGTAGAGCAAAGGTTGATTATCTATCATATATTCGTGAATGTTGATTTCGTACAATGCTCCTGTAAAATAATGGAGTATACGTACATTTCTGTGAGTTATAGCAGTATGTAATGCAATGTCTAACCATTCCACTAAAACAAAGCTGTTCAAAATAATTTCATTAATTTTGTCGTCAAAGTTAAACTGAGAAATTATGGGAGTTAAGTCAAATGTGATATTCGTTTCAAAGTGATAAGGTAAAGGATTAATTAATTTGTTATTTTCTATGTCGTCCAGACTGTTAATATCAGCGTAATACTGCGGTACTGTGAGATAACTAGTAAACGAACCTGTGTAGGCATTGCTTAGTATTATGTTCAATATCATGACAGAGAGAATGTACAGTCTGAACCAAGCAGATATTATGTGTCTGTCAGCATATCCAAGATAACATTCTGAGTATTTCCAAACAACTTAACAAATGTCTAGAATATCCCGTTGTGAAATTAGAGAGTAACTTTCCTACACAAAGTATATAGAGAAAAGACAGCACATACAAAACCCATAGAAGGTAATTAAACGGCAACACCGCGCTCATCCAGGCTGGCATCTGCAGAGCTTTAGGAACTATTAATACTGACATCCATACTGAACGGATAAGTGGAATTCTTCATAGCAAACGGAAATGTAATGTCAGTCGTATTGGCAAAAGAGTACGGCAGTAACCATTTAGATTTATCTGCAGTAAAATGGGAGTCTGTGGTGACTGTTAGGTTGTTTACATTACAAACAGTTTCGATAATTTGGCCAGTTAAACCACCTATACGTAGGGACCCCTGTTTTTCGCGAAAATAATTTTTCCCCACTTTGTTTCATTGCCTTAAGTGCACATCTCCAATTCTGCTTCATGGTTATTGGCAGCGTGTCTGTGTGAAGAGCCATATCTCATTTCACGGAGCCAATTACAATAACGTTCCTGCGTCTGTGATTTGCCTGTAGATTCCCTAGACTCGTGACAGTTAAAATATCCAATCACTGACCACGAAGCAGAACTACAGACGTGCACATAAGGCGCCGAAACAAACTGGGGCAAAATTCTTTTCGCGAAAAACAAAGGTCCCTACTTATACGCTTATCTCCATTTTCCTCAGAGACAGTGTACGAAAATGGAGGGAAATTGATTGAAGCACATTTCACGAGGTATACTTGAGTATTGTAATGATGACCTCTTCCATGCCACACTCACGGCTTTCTCTTCCTCAGTAAACGGTACGAGTGTTTTAGTATCAAGAGAATTTTTTTTGCCAAAAATACTTATTACTAACAAATTAAAAATCTCGTATTTAGTCCAACATTTTTTCAGCAGTGTATATGTGATGTCTGTGTGACTCTCTGTCAAATTAGCGTCGATACATATAACTGGAGACCAAGGAGTCCATAAAGGAAGCCTTAGTGCTTGCGCCAAATGATTCATAAATACATTTAAATCAGCGCTTTCAGACAAGACAATAAACACTGCACTTTGCTGAGACATTTCAACAGTCCAATCAGTATTCTTATCGAGAACATAAACTGGCCTTGTTGACCTTGAATGTAGCGAGATGATAAATAATTCCTCCAGGTATCCACGGATGTCATCTATAAAGAAAACAGTATTCCTTATGTCATCTCTCACGTGGTGGTCTATTATGGTCATCGTGTCCTTGACGAACTGTTGTACTTTTTCGTCCTTGTGATTCCCGGGAGTGATGTTAGCTTCAAGTAAAGACACGCTAAGCTGTGCCGTCATCGTGAATAAGGTACACATAATTTCACGTGTCATCTGGAAAAAAAATTACAGGGAATCAATGTGTCAATTAGTGTAGAATTGGTTAATAATTCTATACCGTCAGTAACAAGTGATTTAAGAACAACAAAAACCAACACAGAGTTTGTACATTTTACGATTACGTTAATGAGTTTTCTAATAAAGGCGTTAACAATAAATTGTCTATTTACACATTGTTTATATGCTGCGAACAGCTGATAACATTAAGTTTAGTAATGCACACTGTGGTGAAGATAATAGGTGTGTGAATATATTTATACAATTTCCAATTCGATTTCCAGCCTTCAGTATTTTTTCCCTTGAAAACGATCAATAATACTAACATACTTTATCCCTAAAACAGAAAGTATTAGCAAAATTAAAGCGAAAAACTTAAAATTAAAATAAAAAATTATGCATTAAACGATTTCTTTAAAATAAAAATATCTACTTTAGTTCCAAATTTTTGTTTACCTTTAAATGTGTTGGGAGACGCCTAAGTACATTTATTAGATATTTAAAATTAGCGATATTGAATCATATTATGAATCATGCGTCAAAATTACATAGAATTACAACATAAGTTCAGATTTTGCATTTGTTTAATTGCCACATATGTACACAATACATACATAAGGTTTCTTTCAGTTACCAGTTTTGTTTCAAGTTTGCTACATTACTATCTATTTTGTATATTCAGGAGTCCACAGACGTATTTAAAGGTCAACAATAATTTTTAAGTATTAAAACTTTTACCTTTAAAGGAAAAGTTTTATATGACGGTTTTCTTTTAATTTTAACTAAGTTTTATTTGTAATACTAATACAAATAATTATAAACAGCAGACTAAATGAACTAAGTATTTCATTTTATAACTATGAAATTTTTACACCAGTTCAGGAAATTGCCCACTATATTTAAAAAAAATTTTACACAAATTTTTCATCAATTACTGATTTAAAGCACATCAATGGAACTTTATCTAATTTAAAAAAATTCATTGAAATTGGCCGAAGACATTAAAAAAGTCTGACAGACATAGGCGTCAAACTTATAACACCCATCCTTTATCGTTGTGATTAAATATATCATAGGAGGCATCGGTATATGTGTCAATTTATTTATGTAATTATTTGCTGACACCTTTTTTACTGACAGCCGTCTTAGTGCAGTGTGAAGAGCATATGCTGTGATACAAATATATACCAAAAAAAGTTATTCCGGACATTAAGATAGATAAAAAAGAGGGAATGTCGTGATGAAAAAAAACTGCTCAATGTTAGCAATGTATGATAAACGAAGCTAGTCAACAACTACAAGACGAATATTTATTATGATTAGTTAATTTTTAATTCGAAACTTGTGAGTGTTATTCCGTCTTGTATTTGCGTTTTTTGCATTGTTTGTTTTGTGTAGAATAGATGCGATTTTGTAGACGTTAAATTATCCTTCTATGGAAAACGTTTTAGCATGCATTGTATTCCCATATAGTTCCTCTAAAGTCAAGATTTCATGGTTATGGAAGGCATACATCCAATAAAAACCAACAGACGTGCTGAAATTAAATAACGTACTCTGAGTTTCGATGTCACGGGCACATGTTTAGATTTAAAAGAGCATAAAATAACATATAATTAAATTTTTAAAAATTTGCTGACTATAAAAGATATTGCATTCAAAATAGTGATGATACGCTTAAAACAAAAATCGTTTAATGTCTCTAAAATATATTCACTTTTGCAGATAGCTACATTCCTTCTAGTTACAATGTACAACGATGGCAAGTTTATAGCTATGCGAAATGCCAATTCGTTATGAAGTATGTGCACATCCTCTTTTACGATGCAGCGATCTGTCATGGCGAGGTGTTGAGTTGCGTAACAAAATCTGACAGTAGCATGACCCTTCACTATCACGGTCCTTAGGTGACTAGCTCGTTTTATTCTAACTCGACACATTCTAGAGCGTGTGAAAGTGTCTGTGCGATATGTATTTTTCACATGAAAAGATTACAGGTTGTATTTCAAATCCGTCGATTATAATGAGCACTTGAAATGCCTTAAATTGTGTCATTAGGTATGGTTTACTGGTGTTCCTAAGTTGTAATCGATTATATTATTGTAATTTTAACCCACGACGCAAGAAGAGGGGTGTTATAAGTTTAACGTGTGTGTCTGTCTGTGGTATCGTAGCTCCTAAACGGATGAACAGATTTTATGTATTTTTGTTATTTTAAAGGTGACTTGATTGAGAGTGTTCTTAGCTATGATTCAAGTAAATCTGTTCAGAAATTTTTAAAATTCATCAGCTCTTTTCTAATTGTTGAAGGCATGTGAGCAACACCTACCGGTCTGATCGATTCGTAATGTTTTAGTATCCTGTGACTTCAATGATATTTCAATGACATGGTCACCTTGACCTGATGCTGCAGTATCATCTGGAATCTTCAGGCTACCTAGCTCCCCACCAACATAGAGTCGGATTTTTTAATTTTCAATTTAAATTTAACTGGTGGCTTAATTTAATATTGTTAATTTTCACTGAACCTTACAGATAATTTGCCGTAATAGTTACAACCGCGGAAAAAACGTGCAAAAATAACATCAAAATTAATTTTTTTTTCATATTGTTTTTTTAACTTGTCTGTAATACGACAGTCTTCAATTTTTGTTTGCCTTGAAATCAACTTAGTAAGACTTTTTACGTATCCAATTAATGTAGTTTGGCTTGTGTAGTCTGTTGAAGCAAAGGTAACTTATTTTTAATTTGACAGAGAACAATCGAAATTATACTTTTCGGTCCCCGATTTTTCGCATGTGGGAATCGTGCCGGACGATGCCGTTGGTCGGCTGGTCTTCTCGGGGATCTCCCGTTTCCCCCGCCCTTTCATTCCGGGGCTGCTCCGTACTCATGTCATGTCACCCCTCACAAGCGCTGAAGACCTTGATGTTAAGCGCTGACCAAAATATCTCTCGAAATAATAATTTTTTACTAAAATTTTACTAAGCCTATTCAAGAGAACTGAAAATTTAGCATCTGTGTTTCAGGCTATCTTAAAAATAAAAGTAAAATAAATGTAGGGAAATACATCTCGTAATTTATATCTGAAGTTCCTTTTTCACGATTAATTGAATGATATGTGACGCCATGCTGACATCAAAACCGCGACCATTTTGTATTTTAATTTTTCTGATGTCTTAACTTTCTCCAAAGATTTTCCTTCCGAACATGTTGAATATTTTTAATATTTTACGGCAATATGGATGCAAATAACATAGTAATTGATTTCTGTATTTTGATTTAACGTTGTTAAAAATAATTACGAACGTTATTTCCTAAGGAAATATAGTACATCGAAAAATTTAATGATTATATGATTTGGCTCAGCCAATTATTTTCGTATCATGCAAGATGAATAGACAGTTTTAAAATATTAGAGTAAGTTGCTTTATTGTGTGCATTATTTAGATAAACATTTAGTGAAAAGTTTCCAATTGATACCTTCAATGTTTAATTAAACAAATTCATAGAAACGTTGTGAAGTGATATTCTATTCAGCAAAGTGAATTCAAGAATTATTTGATTGTTTAAAGGGACTTAAATAACTCACATTGTTTGAAGCAACCGTAAATATCATTAGAATGTTCGAACTACGTCACCGGGGTACTTATTGTAAAAAAAAACTCATTTAACTATGATGCGGTATGTTGTAAAACATAGTCTTATGATCTTACTTGTAGAAATTTGTACTGCAATATATAATGCAACTAAGCGGGTTTTAAGTGAAAACAGACAAGCCAACTTAACGTTATTTTTGGAAACATACTAAGATCCAAGCTGTTATTTGCTCGCATGACATGCTGTCAATAGCAAACAATTTCGTAGCATGTCCCTAACAAAGCCAATAACAGAATCTCGATTCTATAGTGACTAATCTTGTACAAATAAATCAATAAATTAAATCACAAAGAACACAGGAAATAAGCCAATGAAATCCCAGGTTATTCCCAAAAATGTTACATAGCGTGGTATTGCGTGTTTGACAACACATTGAAATAAATTCATTGAATCTGTACTGAAATTACTTTTAAACATTATTTCTGTGGAGATCAACTAACGGTTATTAGATTTATTTACAGAAATGATTTTGAAATAAGTAATCAATTTTCTCGGGCAGAATACATACTACTACTCGAGCTAGCCTTCAATGATTAAGGATGGCTAGAATGTTCAGAAAAATATAACTCAGCGCAAAACGATATGATAAATCCTAACTCCATATGACTGTGCCTTACACGGCTGTGAAAATATATGTGTGATTTTTAGTTTTCCAATATTTCGAAAGACTGTCATTCAACATGTTCACAATTAAATGCAACTATAACATATTACAACAGGATTCCACAACATTTATTCTTGTATGTGTTCGATACTTACCAAAATAATTTCAACTTTTTTTTAAGGAAAACACTCATCGTGAACACAAAAAAAGTATTTAGAATGCAAAAGTTTAAAACACGATAGTGAGAAAGTAATATTCATACAAACATGATTAATTTGCAGGTAAATAAAGTTTGCTAAACATTAAAGTAGTTTACGGCTGAATTTAATGTTCCATAGTTACTGTCTGTAATACGTTACTTTCATATTTTGCGATAGCATCTTGGCAAGTAAAACTTCATAATTATGAATTTTCCAGTGTGTAGGTAAGCTATATATATATATATATATATATATATATATATATATATATATATATTAATACAAACAGGATTTTACCACATGTAGTAGTTTATAAGGTCTTACTATATGTGTTTCATAACAACAATAATACTGCAATGTTAATAAGGTCGCTGTGATTGAAATATTGGCCACCCCTTAGTCTGGAACTATCACCAGATATTGAGTTCTGAGAACTTTCTTATTATTTGTAAAGATTAAACTGAAATATGCAATGAAAGCTGCGAAACTATGTCAGCTTGTTGTATGTTATTTACTCTGGGCCTACGTCAGTTCACCTCGGCACATCAGCGACAGAGAAGGCCTTGAATAGTGGGATACTTTTTCGGTTGACTGCTACGTACTGGAGGTCAGTTGATCGAAGTGTCTTGCTAATGTTAGCGTGATGTCTGGAGAATAGCTAACTCACAGATCGTGCCACGCCGAGCTGATGAGCTGAGGGATTGTCATTGATCTATGACAGATAACTCTTCACATGAGATTATCGACCACGCTATCGTCACATTTGTTTCCTGTCCACTGCGCTTATTCTCACATGTCAGCCATGTTTGTACTACTATGGCTGCAATAAGGGCACAAGACCCTTTTCCATCTTGATTTCAGTGAATTGTCGGGTAGTATGCATTTCTATTTTTTTAATAACCAAATAAGTCTGCTTTTAAAATGTTCGTGTATTTCAATACTTAACTGTGGTATAGCATATTATAAGCTAACATTATAAATTTATTTAAATAACAAAATTTACTAAGGGGGAAAGTAATGTAATTATTTAGAGGGAAAATGTTCATAAAATGATCGTCCTGACAAAATTACCTTATTTGTAAGGCTTTGTTCTAGCATTTTGGCTGTTCCACAGAGTGACTTCTCATTCCCCATAAGAGTACACATCTAATTACCATGGGATCAAGGTTTTGACTCGATAGCTATAAAGATGAAGAGCGTAATAAGTGCTGATGTTTCAGATGTTAGGGACAGAAAGATAGTGATAAATGGAAAACATTCTTAGCTGTACAATCTTCATGCAGTGCACTATTACGACTTCAAAAACTCGAGAGGTATGATTGACTTTACCATTCTGAAAACACGGAACCTAGTTACATCAAGTTCGAATGATTTAAAGCTTAACAAAGTAACACATTTTTGAAGATAAATAATATCTGCGGTGATCTGTGGTGCAAGCACGCAGTAAGAGTAAAGGCGTACGACAACTCGGATATCAACCTATCTGATGCCTGACACCAGATAATGTGCAAGGAATGACTTATTTTTACTATTTCTTACACTGTGAATATGTCCAGTGTTATGAGAACATTCTCAACAATCTGTCTCTATTACATGGTAATCGCAGATAATGAAGAAAATGTTGAAGTAGACTTCCTCCCTACTAAGGGTTGGTCTGAAGCACAATTCACGTCAACCCCGCTCGTAGCACAACTCATGTCACTTCTCACGTAGTACAACTCACATCAAACCCCCCATAGCAAAACTTACATCACCCCCCTGTAGTACAATTAACATCAATCCCGCCATAGTGCAACTCACGTCAATACCACCGTAGTACAACTCACATCAATCCCGCCACAGTGCAACTCACGTCAATCCCACCGTAGTACAACTCACATCAATCCCACCGTAGCACAACTCACATCAATCCCCCTGTTGTACAACTCACATCAATCCCGCCATAGTGCAACTCACGTCAATCCCACCGTAGTACAGCTCACATCAATCCCACCGTAGCACAACTCACACCAATTCCCCTGTAGTACAACTCACATCAATCCCGCCATAGTACAACTCACGTCAATCCCACCGTAGTACAACTTACATCAATCCCACCGTAGCACAACTCACATCAATCCCCCTGTAGCACAACTCACGTCAATCTCACCGTTGTACAACTCACATCAATCCCACCGTAGCACAACTCACATCAATCCCACTGTAGTACAACTCACATCAATCCCGCCATAGTGCAACTCACGTCAATCCCGCCATAGTGCAACACACGTCAATCCCACCATAGTACAACTCACATCAATCCTCCCGTCGAGAACGCCTCATAATATCGAGGTTCACGAAACAATTTTCTCTGCGAATATTTTTACTAGTCAGGCTTAACTCTCTACTTCTCAAATTATTTCAAAACTCTTCGTAATAATTCCACCAGATGACGAACAAATTTAAACAAAATACCGCATTGCTACTTTGAATTTCTAATGTTATTTACAGGAAATGAATAGGCTTCTTACGGATTAAATTATGTAAGTTATTTGCAAAGTAGAAATTAAAAAATTTAAGAATAAAAAACAAACGAGAATGAAATTAGTTGATCTACAGCTGCACTCGGTGAGCACTGTATTTGCACGCGGCGCTGAAAATACGACGATTTCTTTCCAAAATATTCGCAGACCTGCAACGAACGAACGATAGAAAGTTTACAGTACATCCTTACATATTTTAGTTTCAAATTTAATTTATATTATATTAAGAACAAGCAGAAAAAGACACGTTACATTTTGAATAGCTCAAGATGTAATCCGACATTATCAAGTGATAACTTTGTGAATGTTATTACTTGAACACAATAAAATATGTTAAAACAGTCTCAAGATTTCGAAAAAGTCCTTCAATAAAACATAATATGTTGGTCGGCTGTCGGATCAATCGCTGAATTAGATAAAATCATAAGTAATATTAATTATATCAACAGTATTTATTTCTGGAATATAAATTACAATTCATGCTTATTCAATAATATTTAATTTGTTGAAAAAATCTTGATACAAGCATTACATACACACAACAGTGTAGCTTGGTAACTAGTGAACAATGGGTGCCCACATTACTTCCATGTGAGAGTAATTACTGAGATTACAGGTACATGATTGATTAATTTTTCACTTTTTTATCCTGTGAAGAAAATATGAAATTTGCTACGTTTATCGAATTGTTGCTTGCCGAGTCACAGTACAGGCATGCCAATTAATTTGTTTGTGCATAATTAGAATGGCAAACAGTCTAGAAAAATTTTTTAACATCCATAATATGCTGCACTGATTGCGATATAATTCTACCTTAGCAGTTAAATCGTAGTACATGTACTGTATCGCAAGGTGAAAAAACTTCCAGTATAAAAAATTAAGTTTCATGTATTTCTTCTCAGAACGAGAAAAAAAATACAATAATCCGGTATGGTGAGTGATAAAAAGTCTAGACACCAGTTCCACGACTTTTGCAAGATTGTTGTTTAGTCAAAAATAAAGCAGATAACATAAAAGTATCTCAGAGTTTAATATATATTTAGTTATAACTGTGTTCTCTAATTCTCCAAGACGGGAAAAATAATTTTAAAAAATTATCAAATCAACGACATTATTGTTGATTAGCAGATTATCTAAAATTGGTTCATTTTTGTCTAAAAAATAGGCTTACCAGTGCCAAATAGTTTAAAGAAAACTGTATGAGGGATTTATTATATCTACTTTCATTTAGACTGAACAAACGTTCTATTTCAAACATGCCAACGGTTCAGACAGGTTTTCGAACACAGCTGGGCTTTGTAAAGTTTATGCCACTTCTCATTACCATCGTCATTGGGACGAAATAAATATTGCTTCAACTACTAGACACATATCCCTTATTTAACTACTTATGAGTGCAATTATGAAAGCACGATGAGCTTGTAACAACAATATCTGGGGGAGTTGTATTTACAATATTTATTACTCACAAGCAACCATAGGCAGCAAAGTAACCGTTAAGAACATGATCCATTATTTCTGTTGCTTGAACGATATTTATTTTTCAAATCATAAACGAGAGCAGATATCGAAAAATCGTGTTTTTACTGTGTACTCTATTTTTTTAGACAAATTATTATATAGATTTAGTTAATTAGTTCTTTAATGACAGTTTAGGTAGTTGCATAATTAGCTGATACAGTTGTGTATTTTGTTTTCAAAAATTAATTAACATACTATACACTGTTTTTAACAAAACTGTGCAACAGTCTTTCAATATCTGCTCTCGTTTAGGATTTCAAAATAATTATCTTAGTAGCAGTAGAAATGACGGATCATGGCCTTAATTCTAAAATATTTTGGAGTGAAATAACGATTACATGTAGAATTAATAGTTGAGTGGAATATCTGGAGGATGTAAGTGCCGAAACAGTGTTTTCAAAGAAAATAAAAACAGCATTGCAAGAGCCTGTAGACTTATGAGACGTGCGATCTGCTGAACCTCATAAAAATTGCTGGAGAAATGATTTGATCTAAATTCAAACAGCAATACACTGGCACCAGCATACAGAATATTATTTTAAGTATGAAAACTAATTTTTTCTAATTTAACACTTAACTAATTTAGATTGTCTACTCTACAGTTGTTTTAAAACACCAGTTGAAAACAATTAAACAATCACTATCATCTCGAATTGCTCTAAAATTAAAAAGATTTTTCTCTCAGGTCACGAAATTTTCAAACAAGCTCAAATTACCTTGTGAATTTTAATGAACGAATTAACTATACATACACTATTATGATACATGTAAACTACTTTATGATATAATATTACTGATACTGATTTTAAACACTGAACCTACATCTGACCATTTATTACATTCATACAACTTGCCCGTCTAGAATTTAAAATGTACTTCACCGCTTGGTTTGGATATTTAGCATTAATTGCGTTTTAAAGGTGCACTATCGTTGAACACAATCACTGATGAATGCTTGACAACCCATCTGTGAGCAACACAATAAAGGTTTACTGTATTTTGATCAGTTACGTCACAGTCAAACAAACCTATATAACAACGCGAGATATGCGCACTGCTTATATAACTGAAAAGTTATTCAGTACTTCCTCAAGACTGCAGGAACACTTCCTAAATCATATACCTAGTATTTTACGTTCTCGTTATAGTTTCATTTTTACAGTATACAACAGTTTGGGAAAATGCGTTTAGAGACTTGAAAATATCGCGTTAATTTCTGACAATAGACAAGACTGCAAGCTGTTCTTCGCAATCTCGACGTAAATGTAATCCACAGTCCTACAACGTCCGACATTAGGCCTATAGCGGTAGTGTGACCAATCACATACAAGGAAGTAAACTACTAAAATCACAACACATAATGATTGGTGAGCGATGACGTCACATATTGTGCTCCAGTATATGTACAGATAAGTGGATTCTAGTCTGTCATCAAACGATGTCTTTACTTATAAGATGTTGAAGTTTAATAGATAGGTAATCTATAGGGACGCGTGTTTTTCGCGAAAATATGTCTATACCAGTTTGTTTCAGTGCCTCATGTGCTCATCTGCAACTCTGCTTCATGATCAGTGATTGGGTAATTTAAACTCTCAAACGTCGGGCGCGGTATACCACAATTTTCATCGCCATTTTTTTTATTTTTTATTTGTACCAGATATTGTTTTTCTTATTTAAGACACAAAATGGGACTAAATTTGGCTCTTATGAAATTTTTCTATCTCTCATAGTTTTCGCGTAATGGCTTGTTAAAGTCATGTTTTTCATGTTTCCGTTTTAACGACTGCACTAAAACTAACTGATATACCAAACTCAAAAAAATCACAGTAGATAAAGACGTTGCAGGCTACAATGACGAACTCATAAAATTAAAGAATAAAAATTATTTGAATTTTAAAAAATTGCTGAAACTAAAAATAAAAATTTAAAAAATTCAATTTTTTTTTAAATACAAATAACTTTTATTCTTTAATTTTATGAGCATGGCTCTGTAGCCTGCAGTGTCTTTATCCACTGTGATTTTTTTGAGTTTGGTATATCAGTTGGTTTTAGTGCAGTCTTTAAAACGTAAACATGCAAAATATGACTTTAACAAGACATTACGCGAAAACTATGAGGGATAAAAAAATTTCATAAGAGCCGAATTTAGTCACATTTTGTGTCTTGAATAAGAAAAAAAATATGCGGTACAAATAAAAATTAAATAATGATGATGAAAATGGTGGTAGACCGCGCCCTTAATGTTTTATTGCAATTCAAGGACTTGTATTATTCGCAATAACGTTATTCTCATTGGTGTGGTCAAATAAAAAACGTCTTTTTACACCAAATAATGTTCCCTAGTAACATGTAATTATTTATTACATGCTTCCACAGTCGTTGTTATGTTCATGGTTTATGGTCTTCTGCTAAGAAGCCAGCAGCATAAGGTAATAGTTACTTAGTAACGACAATGCAGAAAAATTTTTGTTACTTTCATTTATAATTTAGGTATTCGTATTAGTTAATTCTCTTCCAATAGCTATTGCGCTAAATACATAACCAAAAATAAGCAAGTAAAAAAAGCTTTGAAGATGTTTAATACTTAAGGGGGAGACATGATTTATATTGCTATCTGTAATTCTTAAACTAACATCCATTTCACTATCTATTAATTTACTAACAACACCAGACTCGCACAAAGTTTGCAAATAATAATTAGCTATTTCTTTAAAAGGGAAGTTATCGCGATACTGGCTCACGTAGTACAGAGAAAAGATACTCTGCTCTACTATGTGAAGCAAAGGTCGGTTGTCTGTCATATATTCAGGCTTGTTGATTTCGTACAATGCTCCTGTGGTAAAATACATTACACAGATATTTCTGTGAGTTATAGCAGTATGTAGTGCACTATCTAACGATTCCACTAAAACTAAGCGATTCAAAATCATGTTGCTAATTTTGTCGTCAAAGTCAGCCTGAGAAATTATGGGAGTAAAGTCAAACGTTATATTCGTTCCAAACTGGTAAGGTAAAGCAACAATAAAATTGTGATTTTCAATGTCGTCCAGAGTGTTAATATCGGCGTAGTACTGCGGTACTGTGAGATAACTAGTGAACGAACCTGTGTAGGCGTTGCTTAGTATAATGTTCAAAATCATGACGGAAAGAATGTACATTCTGAACCAAGCAGATATTATATGTCTGTCAGCATATCCAAGATAAAACAGCCTAAATATTTCCAAACAACTTAATAAGTCTCTAGAATATCGTCTGGTGAATAGTGAGACTAACTTTCCGACACAATGAAGCAAGATAAAAGAACACAAATAAACAATCCACAGAAGGTAATTAAAAGGCAACACTGCGCTCATCCACAGCGGCATCTGGAGACCTTTAGGAACTATTAATACTAACTTCTCTATTCTGAACGGATAAGTGGAATTCTTCATAGCATTTGTGTCGAGAACAGCAAATGGAAATGTAATATCTGTCGTATCGGCAAAAGAGTCGGGCAGTAACCATCTCGAATTATCTGCAGTATAATGGAAGTCAGTTGTCACTGTTGCATTGATTACATTACAAAAATTTTCAATAATGTAGCCAACTAGGCCACCTAATCGCTTATCTCCATTTTCCCCAGACACAGTGTACGAAAATGGAGGGAAATTAAATGAAGCGCATTTCACGGGGTATCCTTGAGCATTGCAGGGACCTTTTTCGTAGTACGCTTGGTTACTGAAGGTAACATTCATTACTTTTCCTTTCTTAGTAAAAGGAAAGAATCTTTTAGCAATAAGAGTATTTCCTGTTTGAGTTTTTCTACCAAAAATGAACATTACAAACAAATTAAAAATCTCGTATTTAGTCCAACTTTTTTTCAGCAGTGTATATATGATGTCTGTGTGACTGTCTGTCAAATTAGCGTCGATACATATAACTGGAGACCAAGGAGTTCATAAAGGAAGCTTCAGTGCTTGTGACAAATGATTCATAAATACATTTAAATCAGCTCTTTCAGACAAGACAACAAACACTGCACTTTGTTGAGGCATTTCAACAATCCAGTCAGTGTTCTTACTGAGGACGTAAACTGGCCTTGTTGACCTTGAATGTAGCGAGAAGGTGAAGTAATCTTCCAAGTATCCAGGTACGTCATCTATAAAGAGGACAATATTCCTTACGTCATCTCTTACATGGCGGTCTATCGCATCCATCGTGTCCTTGAGAAACTGTTGTACTTTGTCATCCTCGTGAATTACATGAATTACGTTAGTTTTTAGTAAAGACACAATTAACAATGCTGTCAACGTGACAAAAATTAGTCTCATGTCACGTATAATCTGGAACAAAAAATCACAGGCTGTTAAAGAGTAAAAAATTAAATACTATAGGATATGTTATCAACCAAGAGTTATTTATGCAGTTTGTTCTAAGATGATTGCAGGAAAACGGTAAAGGGTTGGTTTTCATTTTTATTGTCACTCATGTTAATGCAAATTGTGATAATTTATTAGACAAGTTGGTGGTTTTGTTGTACGTTACAAGACTAATAATAATCCTTACATAAATATATGCTTACTGTAAGATATTACTGACGACCATTTGGACATAATGTAAATGTATCATTACAACACTTAAGTGCTTTTATTTTTTTATATAGGTTCTATTGTTACTGTTATTCCTGTATGCCAGTATTAAGTAAATATTTACATAATGCATTTGTATTCTCAATTTTTGCTTTCCTTCAGAGAAATGAAATTGAGATTGATGACTAAATACTAATTGACAGTATATTTGCTCATCCTTCAGGTATATATGAAATGTTAGATATTATCTAAATATTAAATAATTAAATAAGTGACTTAACATAATTTCTGTCAGTCAGTTTGCGCAAAATTATCGCTAAGAAGCTGTTCCAACTTATACAATCTCTTTAACTTGTTAAATATACTGTGTTTAACTGATTCATTA
Source organism: Medauroidea extradentata (assembly GCA_003012365.1). NCBI lineage: Eukaryota > Metazoa > Arthropoda > Insecta > Phasmatodea > Phasmatidae > Medauroidea > Medauroidea extradentata. Next base: position 16,530 of record PNEQ01065231.1, read on the forward strand.
GCAAAAACCGACTTCTAACCAGTGACTCTTGTGATAATGAAAAGAAATTTAATTGTGGAATGTGCCAAATATTAACAAAATCTGTAAAGATAAACAACGGACAGGAAAATTGAACAGGAACCACGCTGTGATGACTGCTAAGTGAGGTCAACCATATTTACTCGCCGAGATTTTCTGATAAATAAAATGGCAACTTATTTCCTGAATTCTGAAAAATGTTAGTAAGTGCAAGGCCAATTTCCTTGTAGCCTTCATTGCATATTATGTGTTATTTACAAAAATAGTATTAGTAGTAAGTAGTGATAAGTATTACTGATTTATGATTGAGTGTCACTAGCTTCCATTTGAACATGTTTTAAAAATTGAGGTTTTTTGTTACAGTATGAGACAAAGAGTGTAAGGTGACAGCATTGGTGTACGAATATTGCTGGGCCTAGACGTACGCAAGCGCTACGGGCATCACAGCGCACACATCATGCCTCACCTTATCCTCTAGGTTATGTCTCAGAACTGACGTGTATTGTCCGCGCGCCAGCTCCGAGTCCCTGAAAGGTATGCGTTTATCGGTTTCTGTCTCCGTATTGAATTTTTTTTTTTTTTTTTAATTCTGAGAAGAAAAATGTTAAATCGGTGACTATATCGCAAATTCTATTTACCTGGAGCTACAATACGAGCATGACAATTGCGCTAGTGATGTATGGATAGGTCGTAATTTGTGGCAATCATTTCGAAAATCATTTAATTTAAAATCCTCCCCCCCCCCCTGGATCTATGTTCAAGGGGACTAGAACGTCTTGTATGAACTCTTTTCAGCAAAGTGTGTAAGTAAAATATAAGTAAAATAAATCAAAAAACTTCTTCGACTAGAATGACGTCTTGTTCTACAATTTCCGTTGTAACCTCACTTGTTTTCCTATAGTAATATTTACATTTAAACGAATGGTTGTTCCATTTTTTTTTTTTTTTTTTTTTTTTACTTTGTGTACGTAATTACAAATTAAGTACTGTGGTGTCCTTTGGCCAAAAGCAACTATTCAAGGGCACCACAATAATTTCTTATTAAAGGGAAAGTGAAATTTATCCCAAGCAAGGATAAACCTTATATCTCAGCAACAATAATTTAAAAAAAAAGGATTCAAAAAGTTCTGCGCGACTCATTACATAATAACTTCACTAATTTTATTACACAAAATCACTACACTTCAAACTACACTAAGCAGGTACATGGTATTATTACAATTTAACGGCATATTTGTTGCCTACGCTTAACCATTGAAAATCCAATTAACAATGCTATAGATTTCAAACCAGTCCACTTGAC
>PNEQ01065232.1:0-22060 GCA_003012365.1 Medauroidea extradentata
GCCCCGAGACAGGTCTCCTCTGCGGCAGAGAAGGTGGATATCTCCACCACCAGCACCGAGATATGAGCATAGGCATTGCCCATCTCCGGAAGATGAAACCTTGTGGACGCCGCCTACAGCTCCATCGCCTACACCGTCCACGATCCAGGTCTGGTCTCAAGCCGTCGAACGTGTACTCACACCGGTGGCATGGAGTGAGAATCACCAATATCACCAGCATCGTCAACTGAACATCTGGACGAGGTGGACGATTGCGAGGAGGAAATAACATTGAGGGATGTCCACGGCGAAGTTCGCCTTCATCGAGAAGAGGCTGCTGCAGCACATCATACAGCTCATAGACTACGCGAAGTTAACTTTAATATTTTTCTGGAGGAGATCCATAGTCTAAGGAATGAAGTCAGACATCTGCAAGACTGTAAACATTGTGAATAAGATCGTTTTTTTGTGTGTGTGTATATATTTCCTCTACTTTAATAAATAAGTTCTTAATGTGTACTCCTGTGTGTTTGTGAGACATTATTTCGTATGCCTGTCATAACTTTTCTTAAAGAGCATCAGATGCAACAGTCCATGTACACGCAATCAATGTTTACATAGCACACAAGGTTTAAAAAAACTGATGAATGTCATTGCTCTGTCTTGGGCTCTCGCTATTTGTAGTATCTCAGTGTTTACCAGGGGTGACTGACTCTACAGACAGGATTATGCTGTGTACCAAGAGAATCACATAGGGGTAGGGACCTGATGGAATGACAGAGCATGAGTACGAAATTCTAGAGCAGGGGGATTGGTCTGGGGAGCCATGGAATGACAGAGCAGAAAATTCTAGAATGACAAATTGATGGGTGTTGGTCTAGGGAGTCAACAGGCCATGGTCAATTCTTCGGGAGCAAGGGTGGGGACCAGATGGAATGACAGAGCAAGAGTATAAAATTCTAGAGAAGGGGGTGTTGGTCTGGGGAGCCATGGAATGACAGAGCATGAGCCATGGCTGGCCATGGTCGATTCATCAGACCTGAGCAGGGAGGATTGGGCTGGGGAGCCAGAGCAGGGGTGGGGACCAGATGGAATGACAGAGCATGAGTCATGGCTGGCCATGGTCGATTCATCAGACCTGAGCAGGGAGGATTGGGCTGGGGAGACAGAGCAGGGGTGGGGACCAGATGGAATGACAGAGCATGAGTCATGGCTGGCCATGGTCGATTCATCAGACCTGAGCAGGGGAGGGGACCAGATGGAATGACAGAGCATGAGTAGAATGACAAACGGATGGGTGTTGGTCTGGGGAGCTGAGAATGTGGAATGATAGAGCAAGAGTATAAAATTCTAGAGCAGGGGGTGTTGGTCTGGGGAGCCATGGAATGACAGAGTAGAAAATTCTAGAATACGAGAAGGGGGTGTTGGTCCTGGGAGCCATGGAATGACAGAGTAGAAAATTCTAGAAAAAGTGATGCAATCCAAGATGGCGACCGGTAGTAGATGACGACCGGAAGTGATGCAATCCAAGATGGCGACTGCAAAAGGTCAAGGTCATCCAAGATGGCGGCCAGGTGATGTCATCCAAGATGGCCGCCATAAAAGTCCCCCAGTCCCCCACCCCACACCCCTGTCCCAGTACATACATTTTACATCTACTATCGTCTAGGATTAATATTTTATCATCCTGCCATGTGATCGCTAATTTATTAGAACATTGAGCATATATGTCATGTTTTATGGAACGAATATTGTTTACACCTACTCTAACTACCAGTTGCTGCATTAAAACTCTCTTATAGTCATCAAATGTAATTTTACTTTTCAAGCTAATTTTCTTAACACCTTTGGCTCTCTTTGTAACTTTGCCTCCACATTTATATGTATACATTTTGGCAAGCAGACCCACAAATTCACTTATCTGCTCCCCACAGCACTCGTCCTTAAATTTGCCCACCACTTTCCTGTTGGTGGGTGAGTAGCAGGGGGAGTGGGGGGATAGTCACTGGTGTCCATTTCAGCCCTGAGTGCTGGGTCTGCGGCCCAGTCTGCATAAAAGTCTTTAGATTGTATCACATAAATTAATAAATCAGTATCAGTATATAATAATTTTAAATTGTCTTCATATTTTTTCTTCATTACATTATGGCGGAATTCATACATTAAAGTCTTTGAAATGTCAAGTACTGAGAAGCCTGCATATATGGGTTTGTCAAAAGTTATAATTTATTTTTCCATTTTCATCAATGTTAAGTTTTCGCTATAAATAGTCCGGCACTTGAATGTTGGCTTCGAAATAAGTTTCTCCACTCTTCGTTCATTGCTCACTAGCTCCATGACTTGTCTCTTCCTCTGGTTCTCCATCAACTTGCCGAAGACAGAATTATTAAGTAATTTGAAGAAATCATTCTCAAAACTGTTGCTTGCTGCCTGCCGTTCCTCAGTATTCAGGTCAATGTAAGGTTTCAGACAGTTTTCCTGCTCAAAATGTAGTACTTTATGGATTTTCTTTATTTTTGTACTGTAATTTAAGGCTTGCTTTAGTGCTGTGTAATGTATAATATATTTTTTCTTATCTGCTAATGTTGTTAGTAGTTTGGTTTTTTTCGATCCTGGCGGGCATTCATTGATGGGCAGGAACGGCAGGTCTTTGTGAGCTTCATGTAGGTCGGCAGGGTACTCTATGTCTACCTCCAGTATGTATCCATGTAGACCATTGTCGGAGATGCTGGTGATGTCAATGTCCACATTTTCCAACCACTGGAAGTCATGGATGGGCAGAGGTTGCGACATAGTCCATCCATATAAATTATTTGCGTCCAAATACTGGAGGTAGACTGGAGGCTTTGTAGCGCCGTATTTTTCTGTCAGATGCTTGTTATTTGCCAAGCTATAGCGTTTTTCTCACTGAGCAACACCTCCTCCATCTAATACCCTGCTCGATAAACAAATACTTATCATGGTCTGTAAGCAAATCTAATTCTACTTTGGTTTTTTTAAAGCATGGTATCAAATGCAAACCCTAGTGCGCTCACATAGTGCACACAGTCGAGGCCATAAGTATTTAAACGTAATTTCCAAAAGTTTTCAAATACGTCAGACAGTAGCAGTACATCTGTTTGCAGGTATATGTTGGCATAAATTTTCAGAGTGGAGCAGTTGAATTTTTCCCAAACTTTCCTTCTGCAATTTCTGTATCTGTAAGTTTATTATACAATTTTTAGCTGGGGGGCAGCTGCGTCTCTTCCAGTCTCTTCAGGCTGTCAATGTAGTCACATGGGAAGACTCCTTTTCTTGTCACAAGTTCTATTTCTTGATTATCAAAATATTGCATTGTATTCTTAAATTCGGTAGGTGGTAAGTTGTCGACTAACGTAGCAAGGCTTGCAGACATAAATCGGACGGAATTAATAAACTGTATTGAAATCTCTCCCCCAACAGTTTTGAAAATGTAATTAATTTTTCTTCACTGTGCGGGATTATAAATATTTCTTTTCCATCATAGTCCAACTGTTTTATTATGAAATATTTCATTGTATGTCAAATTAAGAAATAGTACTGGCAATTTCTGTGGCCTTCTTCTCAGTTTGTTGCAGTTGTTACAGGCAGGTCCCTTGTATTCGCCAGTGAAGTGGTCATGGTCCATCACTTTCTTATTTTCATCAGTAAATTGCTCTTTGCAGTAGCAGCAAGTATTGGCAGTCTGATGGCGCTGCAGTTTCAGCTGATTCGGGGGCTTCATCGGCTCGCTCGACCCGTATATATTCTTAACTTTATTCCCGATGTTCACAATGTCCTTAATAAATTTTTCTTCAGCATTCTCACCAGTATACATTATTGGCTTGGTTGATAGGCTTGTTGTCTTGGCGGCAGGTATTACATCATCATCTATCTGGACATGAAGGCAATAGCTGTACGCTTCATGTTTTTGGTATGAATAGGTATATGATTTTCCTGGGTCTGGCTGGCACGTAGGTATCGGCACAAGCATGGCTTCAAAGTCCGCATAATCTACAACAGGCATTTTGTCTGCATTTTGAAAATTTAGTACTGGCCATCTTCCATTTATTTCATGCTGCGGCATCTCGATCTTTGCAGGTGCATGTAGGCTGCAATATTTCTTGTGCTCTTCCAACCTTTCACTTCCGCTTTTTCCAGTCACTCTCAATTGGTCGTCGTAGGTCTTGAGCACCTCTAGCATACGTAAATTTTATGTCCATGAGCAGACATCTGTTTTCCTATTAATTAGGAAAAATCTTTGATATAGCAGTAGTGTGAGTTCTTCTCTTATGTCGTCAATAGCAGTAAATCAAAATGATTTTCTTTTTCTTCACAAGTAACTCGACGTGGCACAACTTGGTTCTCCTCATTTAATATAAATATGTTGACAGACACTCTGGAATTATTTATTTCGAAAATTTTAATGAGGTGCAGTGGCATGGGAAACTCTTCCATCAAATAAATTTTATTTTCCAGATCCTTGTATCTTTGGTTGACACGCTCTATATGTTCGCCGCTAACATATCTTGCTAAAATTGCCCACTTAAAACATTCATTGTCTGTGTTTTTGGATTTATTACAGCATGTTTTTCCTTGATTGGTGCAGGCAGGTCAATGTAGCTGGAGGCTCTTGTCGGCTCTAATTTGTTTATGTGCAGCTGGATGCGACTGACTGCGCTTAACGTCCATCCAGAGCCACGAGACACGTAGTCATGTTCTTCATGGCATATATTTTCAATTGTTGCAGTCACTGCTTCTTCAATATCGTGCTCATTATAAATAGGCATATTTTTCATCTTGAAGGCTCTGCTGTCATTCTCATCCTCGTGAGGCTCAGGCTTTGTATACTCGCACTCCAAAAATACGTTAAATTTTATGGGACCATTCACTTGTAACTCTTGCTGCAGCTGTGCAAGTATATTTGGTTTTATTTTTTCCAGATATGAGTAAATATCGTTGGCCTGATCACAAATATCTTCTGCAACGTACGTCTTTAAAATTGACCTGAATGCGGTTTCAACTATTATAAATCCATTGCTAGTTGGCTGACGTGCTCTGACTACGATCCTGGGTCTTGCCGCCTGCTGTTGTGTTGGTTTGGGTGTTGGAGCTACTCGTGCCTTCTTTGCTGGGGGCGGGGCCGAACCATTACACTTCTTCATGTGCGCATTTAAGCTGCTTGCCATAGTGTATGACTTTCCGCAATTATTGCAAGTGTGTGTAGACTTATTACCATTGAAAGCACATCTTGTTTCATGCCTACGTGCATCATTAGTGATCGCAAACGACCTGTTACAAAACCGACAGTTGTGTGATGCAGCATGTTTCACCACACCTTGACACATACCTAGGTGCCGTTCTAAACTATCCTTACGTGTCATCTGTGTCCCACACTTGAAACAAACATTCTCTAACTCCCTAATAACGTAATTGTCGAGGCAGTTGGCTTCGTGTCTCATGAGGTTACACCTGAGTGTAAATACTCTATTACAAACAAGTAGATCTATACAGAACTAATCAGCCTACTTTCCTTTAGTGTATATTTTGATAACAGAAATGTTTGCTTAAGGGCTGTAGGGGGAGGGGTTATCCTAGGGTATTAGAACACATACAAAAGAATGCCAACAAAAGCAATATGATGAAAAACTCAAACATTAGTAAACATAATGCATAATTTAAATTTTGTGTAAAATTATTTACTTGCTTATATAATGTTATAAACATCTCTGGTGATTAACAAACTTGAAATTTGTTGAACAGCTGTATTTTTATATGAATTTTTACTGAATGATATAAAATATACCAACGTGGATTTTCACTACTTATCATCACCAGAGAGATGAACCAACACTAGCCTGACATGACGTCACAGATGCTAGTATTCATAATCAAATACTAAAATAAGATTCCGAGGTAACTATCAAAATTTATTTAACTATACGAAATGTTAAAAATTGATTTAATAATTTAGCCAGAGGGATAAGTCACTATTTTAAGGAAATATTTCTCTTAACTCAAGGCACAAAATTAACCAATCTTATAAACAATACTCTATAACGTCATGAGCATATAAATCCAAGATGGCGGAGATTGTAATACCAATCAAAATATATGTCAGCGTAATCACGTGAAGGCTAGTACTAAGAGCTTATAACATTCCACAGACGTAAATTTATTTACGAAACATTTTCATGAGCACTTTGCTTTTCTTTAGCCTCCTAGATAGCGTTTCGCTTTCCTTGAGCGATTACGTTTTCTTCGACGGAAAATAGGGCATTTGGCTGCACTATTTTACAATTTCCAACTTTGTTATGAAAACGCATGTTTTGCGTGTACTCTCGAATGTCTGCTTACATCTATGGTGCATTTGATATCAGCTGATTTTGTATGTAAACACGAACATTGCAGACGTATTTTACAAATATTTGTTGGAGATTAAATGCTCATTCGTGTAGGGCTACATTAATTAAATATTTCTATACAATGAAAATATTTAGCCATCGATGCAGCAAAAAATGATACCCAGCAGAAAATGTTTACTTGCATAATGTCAAGTTTACGATTTCAAAAAAAGTACAAAAATTATAAAATGTAAATATTTAAGCATAGTTATTAAAACTTTTATATTGTTATGAACATAGCAAATCAGTGGAAATGTGTATGATATAATTTGCTAGCCGAGGCAATAAAACTTAAACCCCACAGTTTTGAGTCTACTATTTTAGGCCTAATAAAAATTTTGCAAGCGAGCAAATATATGATATTACAAATTGTGTTTTGTACAAGTCTATCTCAAAGTGTAATTGCTTTACAGTTCCTTGAAATTCCAATCATTTAAATTAGTTTGAAGTCAAACTGCAAAACTGTATTTCTTGCCATGAACAGCAAATTATATAATAACTAAGCACAAAGAGTGTTATCAAAGATTGGCTGCTCCCGCTTTACATAACGACAATAATAATAATATCCCTCGCAATTGTGCTTTTGCCTTGTGGCAAGATCACTCCTATCCGCCCCTCCAGACCTCCCTGCCTACATTTTACTTCCTGCAACTACATGCCCTCCCCCTACCCAATATAATTTCCAAGTCTTACAAATATTCCACTTCCTCACAAACATAGAGCTCCACTATCCTCCACACCCTTCAAATCTTGTCACTGATGTTTCCTCTCCCTCTACACTTTCCCTTAACTAGGTGACAATGTCCTCCTCCCCCTACATTCTTAACTGTATATCCTGACCTGTCTTTCGATCCTCCGCTTGTCTTTCGATGCACTCCATCACATTTCCTTTATTACAGGCGGCATACAACTACCTTCCTTCTCTCCATCCTGTCCCTTTCTTCTCCACCTGCCCTTCACCTATCTTCCTGCCCTCCTTTGTACTTCACCAGTTCCTGCATTTTTACTTTCAATGTATGGATCCCCAGTCTGTGGCCACATGTCCCAGCATTGAAACCGAACCATTGTACTGTATTTATAGCATTTTTAAAATGTGTGACTCATATGAGCTAACGTACAAACATGAAACAAATAATATTTTACTATGTAGGTTCTTACAAACAATTCTACCCAGGAGCAAATTTATCAGTATTAGATGGTTAAATAAATTAAAAATAAAATAGGTATAAATTAAATACTGGCCTATGATTCCCTTGTACTGCAGTTGTACTGTTAACACTGGTGGTCACTGTCACATAGGCTTACAGACGCGTAACCTACAAAAATACTCGTAAATGAGCGATCATGTGTCCTTATGTAGGGTTCAAGACAGGTATGATATATCAATGCATTAAAATATGAAAAGTTGTTTCAGCTTATTAAGTATAACGTTGTTGTAAAGTATTCTTTTACTTTCAAAACTTCAACCAACAAGTTGATCACGTCCAGTATTTGTCTCTTACTCACACATAACCGTTAATTTGCTACGCTCCCTTGGGTGAATACACATAACAATAAAAATGTAGCTACTGCAGCTGAGCAAGGGGGGTTAGTTAGCAATACTAAATTACAGAAAATTGGACGTTTAGTGCATCAATGGTTGAAGCACGTGTAATATTACAATATGTGACTGTATTTCTACACGTACAATCAAAAATGTAATTTTACATCAACTTTCTAGTAAATTTGCGTATACGTTTGTGTTTTTTAATCAAAAATCTTTACATATTTTGGGTCATAAATAACAATTGTGTATAGTTACACTTACTGTCATTATATTTTGTAATTATACGTACAAAAATGTGAAATTACCAGCAATTTTACGTGAATTTTTACACATTTTTTACAGTGTAACTGGTTGTCGCTGAACTCTTCGAGTAGGGCATAAAAATTAAAATTAGAGTTTTCTCTTTCTTTCATCCACTCCACCACACTTTTGCCATCATACAACTTCACTAATTCTCTCATACCAGCATCCATTCAATTTTAATCGTTATCACATTCCGGTTATGAAACGATCTAAACAACCAAATAATTAAGAATAATGAGATGTAATCGTGAAAACTCTTCTAATACGGTAATTTCACACTTCAGTGAGATTATTGTCATGTTTAATCAGTGTCTTTGGTATCAATGTAGGAGCAGATGATAAGAAATATCACCAAGCTCACGAACAGGAACTATGGATAATTAATGGCTCATGTTTGATACACTACAGCCTCTCTGTTGATGCTTACTACAAGACCGGTGGTAAAACTGCTCAAGTCTCTCTGGTGAACATACAATGAATTAAGGTTTTAACGAGTCTTCAGAATTACTTAAGGTTGATGTGTAATGAGAACGAAGAAGTAACATGATGCAATGGCAGCAGACATATTATTTCCCTAAGATGTATTTGTATGCAGTTTCATGTGGCTGAAAATGCCATGAGAAATTAACCTAAAATTATACCTATGGTAGAAGGTGACTGGTCCGACCAGATCACCGCTGCTACACCTAGAGAGATTAAAACTCCGATGTTGCTGTTCTCTACGCAACTTTTTTCATCTTCCTCAAGACGCAGAAACAATAATTTAAATCACACAAAATTACCTGTATTTTGTTGTTTAAACGGGAAAATCCATATTGTAAATTAAATGGTGTGGATTTCAATTTCTTCTCAAAAAATTGTATTTGTAGAGCAAATGTTAAATTTTAGTTGCTGTCTCAGCTGCATTACATAAAGTAAGTTTTATGTCGTAGAAAGAACCAGAAGAAGCAAATGCTGACGAGCTGACTATGGCGAATGTTGGTGGAGTGTTTCTGGTGCTGATGGTGGGCTGTTTTGCTGCCTTCCTTGTCGCCATTCTAGAGATGCTGTGGAACTGCAGGAAGATCGCTGTGGAGGAGAAGGTACAGTTCACTTATGTAAGATTACATACATCCTATCTTAACGGAATACAAGGAAAACACACGCAGCTTATATCTAGTGTAGAGCATTGTGATTGCTGTTCTTTGTGGCTTGTACCCTGTCTTCTAATCTCGGTTGCAGCATTGCCAACTCGTCAGTCCAAACAGGTCAGAGTTAGTGAGAGAGAGGTCGTCTAATAATGGGCTATCACACATTATGCTGCCTTTCACTTTAATAGTGCTTTTTAAATATCCCCTGCCATTCTACTCTGCTATACGCATTACATACAAGTTTACACATTGCATTAATTATAGATATCTAGAATTTAGTTTGATTAAAACGAATATATTTATTAGTGGTTTACCTACTTCCTTCCCTAAAGCTACAATATGGCGTTGGCATTTACAGACAATGAAATCAGTATTGTGTATGGATAAGGATTGAGAAAGTAACGAAAGGAAAATAAAAGAAATGTTTGTGCATGTTCGACAGTATTTTTTTTTTTTTTTTTTTAAGAATTATAAAGCATAGTGTATTTGTTCTATTTTGTAAATTAAAAAGAAAATTTAATTTTTCGAATTTTTGTGAACATATATTACATGTTTCAATTACAGACTAAAATACTTCTACGTCATTTCAGTGATTAAATGCAGTATTCAAATTTAAAAATAATACTGTAAAGTGACGATTCTCTGAATTCTAGTTTTAGTTATTGGGCTCATCTAATCCACGTAAATTATGGACAAGACTTTCCACCAAAATGAAAATAACGTAGGCGGCACTTAATAACACAGAATTTGTGTAGTATCGAGAAATTCGAAAATCGGAAGATGAATAATTTAGTAATGTAACCTATGACTAAAATATTATCCACTTGGTACAACTGTCTAGAACCTATTATTTTCGTTGAAAACACAAATGAGGATTCGGTGCACTAGTACAGAATCTAGCATAGTCAATACCATACACATGATGTCAGTTCATTAATAAGTATTTGGTTACACACTTGAGTTTATTGTCTGGCAAATATAAAATAAAATTTTCGTGGAAATACTGTTCGATCTCCCACAGAAAAAGTGTTGTTGATGGACTAGAGAGAAATGTAAAAGGGTAGTATGTCAAAATATAATAAATAAGGGTGAAATAACTATTTTCCAATCTGCCAGAGACTTTTCTCAGGTTGCTATTGATGGAAGGGTCTAAAGCACCTAGTCATGTGTTGAGACATTATTTGTGTTTAAAGGTTTGTATTGTTTAGATGAGATATTTTATGTTGGTATGGTAGCAAAGGTCTTTTAGAAACTATGTGTGTCGTTTATGACGAAAGCGAGTCGGAGTGTTGTGTTCGTGTATTTTATCAGAAAGAAAATAACACATATAGCTATGGAAGAAATGCATCGTTTCTTTCATATCTGTAAGTATTTGACAATTGGGTATGGGCCCAGATATGCCTGGTGATAGATATGGAATAAAGCATTGATGAACAGGCAATGTGAAGCGGCGATAGCTAAACACGACATAAGATGGAGTCTGGAAGATACTAGCATATTGTGCCACTTTAACAAAAGTTCAATTAAATGTACTGGAGTAAACAAACGAAGGCTTATTTGGATCAGAAGATATTATTATAAGATACCTTCGAGGAATTTCTGGATCTTGTGGAAGATTTCACACACAATCAATGTAATAAAAATTATGATGTTTTTCATTTCATAAAGGAAGTCATGTTCGCTGTATGGTACAACGGGGGGTGTCCCAGTTTTCCACGATGGGGCTTTTCCCGACGCACTTCCCCTATTCTGACGGGGCCGCACCACAACGCCAAACGTACAATAACACCGAATACCATAACGCCAAAAGCCAGATTGACCACAACGCCGAAGCCTAGAAAAGTGCTGCATACCACAACACCGAATGACCACAACACCGAAATACCATAACGCCGAAAACTCTCTCTGCAGGGATGCCACAATAACTAACTTACAATAACTAAATGGTGTTCTCTGTAAAACCAATATGTACCTTAACAATACCACAGTGCAGAATGCCACAACGCCGAAGCAGATCTGACCACAACGCGGAAGGCAGAATTGATCATAATGCCGAAACGCGAACTGACCACAACACCGAAACGAGAATTGACCACAACTCCGAAAACTAAGCGTGTTGCCTACCAGCCATGTATTAAATTGCCATATTTAAACTTAATGTTTGCTCTCACTTGGAAACAGTACTATTGAGTGTGTTGATAATTTAAAGCAGTATTTTTTGATATCGCGGCAATATGTAGATAATGCGTCTCATTCTTAGATCGTAGTAAAGAATTGATCAGAGATCCCCCAACGTAAAATTTGCGATTGTAACTGTGAGTAATATAACTAGTTTTCAGGACCTGTGCCATAATATAATGACTTATCTCAAGCTATTTTTTGTTCATTGTAATGCACAAGCTTTCCAGGATTCATGTTTTGTAGCAATGTTCACTTATAAATTTATTAAAGTGACATGTAAAACATGGTAAATAAATTTTTAAAAAAATTTGGAAAGTGTTTCAAAGTTTAGTAATTTGACATGTATATTAAATAAACTTATAACTGCACTAAACACCTACCTATGTCCGTAATTTCAGTGTTGTGCCTGTAATAACATAAACATATTTTGTGTACCCAACTAAAGTTATATACTTGATAGCTTTTATAAATTTTTTAATGTTATATTACCATAAGGCAACGATTTATATGTGGCTTTGTTATGAAATTATTCTGTACAGAAATGTAATTTGCATGACCAGCAATGGCATTATCATATACATAACATTGCATTTATATTATAATGTATGTATTTATAGTAACTCATGCTTTCGGCGTTCAGTGATGATTGAAGAAATAGAATACCAATAGAAATTAAATAAAATGCTTCATAAAGTAATTTAAGGAATCAGCTGGCTAACGAACTGGTATGTTTTTGTTGTGAAGAAACGATGAGAAAGGGGGGGGGGGGAACTTGGATCACAGGGAGAGGTATAGCAGGAAAGTATTGCACTGTTCACTCGTGGGAGAAGACAACTGTAACTGGCAGATATTTTAGTGGTTGGAGTGTGAAGTTCACAGCAGAGGATTGGAATTTGGCAGAAAACAATTTTACAATGCTGGTTGATGTAAGCCGACATTTCCAAGTGTTGCTGTAACATTCAGTCATGTCCGAGCTGAATGTCTGTCAAGGATGATTGACAGGTGTCCACTCAGTCTGAAGCTTTGAATAAATGTACTGGGTAGATGTCGCTAGCCAATGTTAACTTTTCTAATACGGTGTTGGCGAACTTGGATAATCCACCGCCGCAATCGCTACCATCACCCGAGCATCAACATGTGCTGCCACTAGCGGACAGGGGTCGAACTTTTTAAAACCCCATCCCCTTACACATACTTCGACAAACATGCATTGTGCTTAATCCCCGCCGGCTGCACCCCATCTCACTCTGACAGGTTTATGACACACTCCCATTGCACGACCTTGAGCTGCCCGGGAATGTTTCGCTTCCAAGGGAACTAGGGAACTCTTCTTTCCTTGTGTTTCGCCAGTCCTAGAATTACATACTTGCATAGTTTAAGTGGTGTTCCAATTTCGCTTTGTGTTTACAGGAAGGAAGTAAAATATAATTTTAATATTCCCGCTCGACTATAAGCCACCTAGAATTAGTAATGTGTATTGTCGTGCTATCTGCTGATGCTAAACATTTCGTTGCAAAATATCGTGACCAGCGTGTAACTTATAAAACCATCACGGCATATATTTATGAAAAGGCTTTGAATAAAGTATTATTATGTGTGAAACAAATACAGATATGTACACGTATATTTCCTGTACTGGGTTTTTTATTTTGTTTTACGAAAAGGAAACTGAGATCTTCCAAATGAGTAAAGAGTGCGGGTGGTTCTCTCCCTGGAAGAATTGATTTGAAGATGCCAAGCCGTGCTATTTAAGCATTTTCTGTATCTAAACATTGTTTATTTTAGGTTCGAGGAAAATTCTTTCTTTCGCCCAAAAACCAGTACAGAAACGCCGTTCCGGCCCCCTGAACAAATAGTCTATAATTACTTTCTAATACACTTTGAAGTGCATGTGGTCGATCGTCCGTAAGAACGACTTACAAAATTTGGATGACAATTAAATAACGGACAATACTTCATATTACATTAATTATTTTTAATTTAAGCTGTTCACTTGCCAGAGGTAATGTTGTGTGATTGAGGTTGTTTTACTTAGGCCGACTCATGTCCTCTCAACACTTGCCTCAATGTCTTTACGGGCAACACTCTCAAATGGCATGCAAGTCCAACATCGATGACAAGCCTGAACGTGACTTTAAACTGTCACTCTACATTTTTTTCACGATGACTTTATGGTATTGTGTGTCTATTTAAAGAAGTTGTAACATTTTCTATAAATAATTTGTCGTCATAATCATTTACGTGCAGGAATTTTTACAAAATATTCAACCAATTGTAAAATTGTTTTCTGCCAAATGCCAATCCTCTGCTGTGAACTTCACACTCCAACCAGGCTGTGCCCTCTAGTTGTTGAAGTTGCCTAATTGAACATATCCTTAACTGCATTGCTCGTGCCGAGGATAGTTAGTATTTTGTTATTTAGGGCCTATTTTGTTGCTGAAGAATGCAAATGTATCAATGGGAGCACAATTGCGATACAAACAGAGACCTTAATGACACACCTTTTTTTTTCGTCAAAAGGGACCGGACGTGTACGGATCACTGACTTTATATTGCACACATATAGCTTACATAAACACTTCATTCCAATTTTACGATCAGTTTTCTTTTATAGGCCTATAAATCACTAGGGTTGGAAATGAAGATCTTTCAGCCCAGGTACAAAAATTTTCTTATAGAAACTGAATATAACCAACTTTTGTTCATTCTTGCTGAAAAAAAACATCTGCGCGATTTGATATTTACACGAAAAAAAGTATACAGTTTCAAGACATTCTGGATTCAGCATACGAGAGCTCGGCGTTGAAAGTTCAAGTTAAGTTTATTTAAATGAAAAAAAAGTGTTGTAATGACATTGTTGCTCACAAACCATATAGTTTCATTTAACTGTATATTATATTCATTCCCATTTCATTTATCCTTCTTGCACGGATTAGAAAAGAAACCAACAGAGGTGACGGTAATTTGACTTATTCATCATTTATTTTTGCTAGTGTGGGGTGTATTTTTCATAGAACTATATAATTACACACAAAATACTATGTTAAAAATAAACTTGCTGTTGTTGTCTTAACAAACAGCAGTGGTTCTTATATGTGTACGTTTATAAGCGAATAACTATAACTATCATCCAAAATTCTCAATGAGGTGACAATATTTCAGTTGGGGCTATTTAGTCAGTGCTACGAATATGTTTGTTACAAAAGAAGGATTTATTTTTATTGGAAGAATATACTAAGAAAAAAACAAAAAATGTTTTCTCAATATGTTTCGAAATGTGCAGAAACATCATAGAGTTTATTTTGCGGACTTTAGTGCGCCGCCATATTTCCTACCAGGTGAAATGGAGATCGAGACTAGAATGTGACTCAAAACGAAAAAAAAAACACCACCGACAAAGGAAATCTTAAACTAAAAAATTTAAACATCACTAATATTTTTTATGATACTACATGAGTGAGCCATTTTTTATCAACATCATGTATTAGTAACCCAGACAACTAAAGAATATTAAATTAATGGATACATATCGCATAGTATTGAAAATTTGCAGTGGTGTAAGTTGAAGAATACTGAACATTTTGAAGATTTCCATTGACTTCAAAATTTTGCAAATTTTAACATCCCGTATTTCCTAAATTATTTACTTTGTAGAAACATGTTATGTACATTTTTGTAGGAAATTGTATGCTCTTTAATTTTGTAAATGAATTGCTTTTGCTACTTCCCATTGATTAGGCGCTACAAAACTACACGATTTTTTTCTAATCACTTTTTTTATTTAATTGCTTGGACTATAGCAGAACTTCGCGTTATGTGTGTGTGGTGATCTGCATTATATTCTACTTAGGCCTGTCTTTAAATTTAAAATTTTAACTCTTCTGTTGGTGGTTTACTTCAAACGACTGTTAAATCTTTCATTCTCAGCATTATTAGTTAATAGTTGGACGTAGCAATATGAATGATACCTTCGTTTATGATAATCAACGAAAATTATAGTAACATAAAGACATGAATTATTACTCATTACACTGCCCAGCATTGTAGTAATTTTCTAGCTTATGATTACTAGTGAGCTTAAAAATTCGCAGATTTAATGCCCTGGCGGCTAACTTCCAAGAATATTAGTATACTGAAGCAGACAACTGCTGATAATTTGCTGCTCGCTGACACAGTGATACCGCATGATTGGGCTTGTGTTTCGTAGTTTACTTTTTACTTAATCCATTCCTTCAAGATGTGCCAATAAGTCAACAGCCAAATACAAATGTGACAGGAAATTACAGTTGTTTCAATCCTAGATTCTATTTTTTAATTTTAATTAACATTTAAATAATTTTCTAGATTTTTATGTTTTAATTTAATGATATTTTCTGTATTTAGAAAATGTTATTTCTTACATGGTTGTAGTAGGTACGGCATACTACATGCAGGTAAACTAGGTAAGAAGGGAAACACCATACACGTGAGAAGTGCGCAATTTATTATATAGCATATGGCACTACTGTATACACACTTCGATATTTTGCAACTTAGTGTGTCCAGTACGGCGGGTCGCGACTCACTGGCTCTTGTGTACCTTCTCCCCGGCTCTCTGGGAGGTCTGAAATGTCTCAGGTCCGGCCTGACAACCAGGGGCCTGAAGCAGCGGGCCATAGAACCACCTGCTAGCCTGTGCTCGCTACCAGTACCGGATGTAGTGCTGGACTGCACACCTGCAGCTGGTGGCTATGTGCTACCACATCACCCCCTGCTAGTGAAGGACCCTCATCATGAAAATCCACCCTGAAGGCAGTCAGGAAAACGGACCTGCCAACCTGACATTGTAGCAAACGATTGTGGTTGAGGCATGTGGTCTGCTGGTATGGTGGGTGGAGTTGGGGCAGGCTGTACACCCGGCAGTGGTGGTGCAGTCTCATCCAGGAGACCGTCGTTGATGATGTAAGCTGGTTTGAGGTGATCTATGGAGACGTTGATCTGTCGACAATGCATTTGGAGAGTAGCAAATTTAGGGGTACGGCTCAGAGCTGGGAATGGGCCTTCGCAAGGGGGCTGCAGGCTTCCCCTTCAGACCCTCGCACCATAAAAAGACCTCTGTGGCTGTGGCTAGGTCTTTCAAAAAGTAGAGCTTCCGGTCGCTGTGGCGGGTGCCTCCAATTGGGCGAAGGTTGCTGAAGTGCTGTCGGAGTTCCTTAATCAGGTCCTGGGTATCCATATGTTGGGAACTGGGGTGAGGGACTAGGAACTCACCTGGGAGGCGTAGAGGCTGCCCGTACACCAAGTCAGCAGCGGAAGCATTGAGATCATCTCTTCTGGCTGCTCTGAGACCCAAAAAACCATGGGTAGGATGTCGACCAATCGCTCCGTCATGTGGCAACATAGGGCTGCCTTAAGCTGCCGATGCATGCGTTCCACCATGCCATTCGATGCGGGATGGAAGGCAGTAGTCCTTAGTCGGGTCATTCCTGTCAGTTTGGCAAGGTCTTTGAAAAGTGATGACTCGAACTGCCTGCCTTGATCTGCAGTTATCTGCAGTGGGACGCCAAAGTGTGTGATCCTAGAGGAGTAGAATGCTCTTGCGATTGGGGAGGCTTCGGTGTTCTCCACTGGGATGGCTTCAGGCCTCCGGGTAAAGCAGTATATGATTGTTAAACGGTATCTGGAGCCTTGTTACATAGGCAATGGACCAACTATGTCAAGGTGGACATGCTTAAAACAAGATGAAGGAGGTATACAAGATACCATAGGTGCAGAGACATGGTGGGAAATTGTGGTACGCTGGCAAGATAAACAGTCACGAGCCCATTTCCAGCAGTCAGACTTAACCGACGACCATACAAAGCATCGAGTGGCTGAGAGTAGCATTGATGCCTGGGTGGGCCAGCTGGTGGATCATGTCAAAGTTAGCATGATAGAATGGGGCAGTGAGTAAAGGTCTGGCAGTTGGTGTTGAGACATCGCAGTAGAAGCTGAATGGCGACTCAGGCAACTATACCTGTTTCAGCTGCAGACTAGAATCGTGCTGCAGGAACTGCTGCAACTCAGAATTTGTAGCCTGTGATGTGGCGAGCCCTGGGTAATCCATTGATGTGGCAACGACTTCTACCCGAGACACCCGAGACAAGGCATCCGCCACCATGTTGGCTGACCCGGATATGTGTCGGATATTGGTGATAAATTGGCTAAAATAGTCCAGGTGGCGAGAGCGGCGAGGTGGGCACTTGTCTGGGTTCTGGTTGAATGTGAAGATGAGGGGTTTGTGGTCCGTGAAAACTATGAAATCTCTACCTTTGACCATGTGACAAAACTTTTGAACAGCTGAGTAAATAGAGAGCAGCTCCCGATTGTAGGCTCCGTATTTCTGGTGTGCAGGGTTGGGTGAAGTTTTGTATGGCATCCACCTTCTCTTTTAGTGGCTTACTTCCATCTGAAGAAATGCTATGCCCTAGAAATGTGACACAGGGTTCACCGAACACATTTAGCTGGGTTGATGAGGAGCCCATAGGCTGCCAGGCGTGTGTGAAGAGTTCATTCTGGTGTTGTTCGTGCTGGGCTTCATCGCGGGATGCTACCAGTATGTCGTCCAGGTAAGAGACACAGAAGTCCAGACCTCGGAGGACCACATCCATGAACCTCTGGAAGGTCTAAGCAGCATTACGTAAACCAAACAACATAAATGGAAACTCGTACAGGCCAAAAGGTGTCGTGATTGCAGTTTTGCAGATGCTGTGAGGAGCAACTGGAATTTTGCTGTAGGCACATACCAGGTCGATGGTAAAGAAAATGGATATGCCATGCAGAGAGTGGGTGAAGTCCTGAAGTGTGGAATTGGGTACCTGTCAGGTATAGTACGAGCATTCAGTGCCCTGTAGTCTCCACAGGGACGCCATTCCTTGTATTTCTTCGGCACCATGCGAAGGGGCGACGACCAGGGACTGTCGGATGGTCGAGCTGTGCCCAGTTTGAGCATCGCATCGAACTCCCTCTTGGTGAACTGTAGCCGATCCGGGGCTAAATGGTGCGGTCTACAATTTACAGGCTGCCCTGAGGTGGGTGGTGTTGATGTGGTGGTCAGTTTTGTGGGTTACATGCTGGGGTATTCTAGAGTGTCTGGTGAGACATTTGTATTTTGAGAGAAATTGTGGTACTTTAATGGCTGTTTGAAAGTCTGTTTGCTACTGATGTCACCTTTAACTTTAGTATCCTCTATAGTGAGTGAAGTTGTACTGTCTACTAGGTGCCTGTTCCTGAAATCGACCAAGAGGCCATAATGGTGAAGGAAGTCTGCACCAAGAATGGGTTTAGTGACATCGGCGGCCACTAAACGCCGAGCCAGATCTCTCCTGAGTCCAAAATTAAGTGATACAGTTACACAGCCTTATGTTGCGATTGGCGAACCATTAGCAGCGACAAGGGAAAAATTCGACCGTGGGCGATGACCAGGCAACCTCGAGCATGAAAAGACACAAACATTAGCACCAGTATCGACTAAGTACAGTACCTTCGATTGACATTCTGTGATTAACAGGCGGCTGCACGGAGGTTGAGAAGGGTCACTGGCTGCCATCAAGGCCCCTCCTGATCGTTACCGCAGAGTGCAGGCAAGGTGCTGTGCATTTCCGTGCCGCCTCACCAAAGCAGCTATGGTACCAACAGGCCCTTGGTAGGCCCCTGCTGAGAGAGCGTGGGCGGCGCCTACTTGATGCGGAGCGGTCTCGGCAGCTGTGGTGTTGAGTGATGTGGGCCATGGCAAATACAATCTCCCTGTGCAACGTCGTAGCCATTTCATCGATTTTCTCAGACATGACAGTTGCCATCCTGGTGAAAATATCCTCGAGAAAAGCAGTTTCTGCCACCTGTGGTTGCGAATTAGTGTCCGCAATGGCATCTGCCAAGTCGGCCAGCGAGTCCAAGGATGAGTTCACTTGGGTGGCGAGGATGGCTTGTGTCGATTTTGGGAGGCGACTTAGCCACAATGATCGCAGTAGGTCGTCGGAAATGGTGGTCCCTACCAGATTACGGAGATGTCAGAGGGACTGTGATGGTCTCCGATCACCCATCTCTTCGCGCTCCAATAGTAACACTGTTAAAAATTTCCATAAATTCACGGAAATATTTACAGAAAAGTACCATAAATTTACGGAAGTGGCATCCGTATTTTTTGTTTATGGAAATTTGTCCCTATTGCCAGTTTACGGATGTTTGGCCGTAACTTTCCATAAATTCATGGAACTATGTTTGTGCAATTTTAAAGCATATTGTACTGTGTTTCTTTAAAAAAAGTGGTATTAATAATCACCATGAATCCTGGAGTTAATGTGCTTGCACAGTGGTACTAAGCGAAAAGAAGACAAGACAAGCTAATGTGATAGAAGTTAATTGCTGCTTCCTGGTTGTCCACATTTTGCCGCGAAGAGAAGATTAATACCAACAAGGACTCGGTTCGCGCATGGACAAAGGGCTAAATAGTCCAGTAAGTGGCGGAAGTGTTCAGAGAAGTGACCACGTGGTTGTTTTGGTTCAACTGGGAGCAAAAACCGGCATAAGGTGCATTTGAATAGCAATTGTCCACCCCTCCCCCAGGTGCTGCTATTGGGCTACGGAGCCCTTAGGGGGTGTGTCCTAGGCTGGGATTGGTTGTTGGGGTTTCTCGGTACGAATAGCACCTAAGTGCCATGAGGTCTGTGATTGGCTGAGGGCTTAAGCCCCACCCTAGAAGGGGTTGGGCATAGAAGAGAGGGGGAGGGGAAGTGAGGGGAGCAGACCGTTTTGGTACAAGTTATGCATAAACACCATAAGGGGGAAGTGGATGTCTGTCCCCTCTCCTGCGCCCTATGCTTGTACTAGCCTTCTCCTGCACCCTATGCTTGTACTAGCCTATCTCTACCCTAATGGCATACCCCCTCCCTGTCATAACCCTCCTCTCCTTATGATATACCACTGTCCTGTCTTAAAGCATCCCCTGTAGCCCCTCCTGTCCCCTCCCTTTCCTTAGAACATACCCTTCTAGCTTACCCCACTCAATGGCCACACACATCTTGTATTTTCCTTGCTTCAACACAGCTAAAAAAAATCGCTCCTGTTCTCTGTGCCTTTAAAGTTATTTATTTCGACAGAATAAAATATTTTTCTCATAATGTAACTAAAAAAGTTCTCTAAAATTAGGATGTCATATACAAGTGTTTTCCATTATAATGTTTATATCTTACCACTGCATGGAACTCACATACTCGTAAATTGTCACTTTGCTACAGTAGTTAGAGCTTCTGCCTGGTAACTGTAACTTCGTGGTTTCGAGTCCCAACAAATACGAAAAATTTTTCAGATTAGTAAATAGTGCGCAAAATTCTCGAGATATCATAGGTGATAAGTCAATGTAGAATTTCTGGAAAATGGTGTGCCAGTAGATTAAAGAAATATAATATTTTTTTGCGGAAAACGGATTATCCATAATTTTACGGAGGGATCCATTATCAAGAAAAAACTGGTGTCCGTTACTTTACAAAGATTTCTGGATAATTTTTTGCCAGTACTTTTCCGTAATTTCACGGAAATTATTTCTAACATTGTACCTCGTCTTTTGTTCCTGCGACACACTCATCCGCTTAATAAGTTCACTTTTGAGTCTTTTGTAATTTCCTGCTGGTGGGGGATGTCGCAGACTTCGGTAGCCTGCTTGAAATCCAGGTTGGCTGCCACATAGTTGAACTTAGTTTCGTCTGCTGTGATGCCAGCGATAGCGAACTGGCTCTCAACCTGGGAAAACCACATTTCAGGAAGGGAGGTCCAAAATGGTGGATCACGCAACGATATGCCGTCAACAGAGATAGTGGACGACGGCGGGTCCGACATGGTAGAGTTGGCTGGGAATAATCCTTAAGAGCCCTCGACACACTGTTAAGATGCAGCGTGTGTCGCTTCGCGGTACTCCGACGCGCATGGGATTTGTGGCCTGGAAAGTCCTTGTTCACACTACTTTCCAGCGCGATGGTGTGTGGCCCGGGAACCAAGCATGGTGCGTGGAGCCTGGAGGCGGCGTAGGTATCGGCGCGATTCAGGAGACAGCGTGGCGGACTGGATATTGAGGGCCGCCGGTGCGAACGGTAGACTTAACGCGCGCAGCAGGCCAGGGGTGGCGCGAGCGATGCGGCGCGGAGCTCGGAGTGACATGACATTTCTCCCGACGGCGCGACGCGCGCCTTCCTTCCACTCGACGAGCGTAGCAACGCGCACTGTTCTCCACGGTCCGAACTTGCCAGATCACGTCGTGGTTACCAGCAAGTTCGTGCCGCGGAAAACAGTGCGCGTTGCCACACTCGTCGAGTGAAAGAAAGGTGCGCGTCGCGCAATCGGGAGAAATGTCATGTCACTCCGAGCTTCGCCTGATCACGTCGTGGTTACCAGCAAGTTCGTGCCGCGGAATACAGTGCGCGTTGCCACACTCGTCGAGTGGAAGAAAGGTGCGCGTCGCGCAATCGGGAGAAATGTCATGTCACTCCGAGCTTCGCCTGATCACGTCG
>PNEQ01065233.1:0-53736 GCA_003012365.1 Medauroidea extradentata
GTCATCCCGCGCAATTTTTTGTAGTTTCCGATATTTACATGAATGTAGAAAACTCCAAAAAAGTGGTCATAACTTCGTTAAAAAAATTCTAAAAAATATTTTTTCATGGTCAGTCTACTTGAAATTTTTCTCTGATTCTTATGCCATGCAACAACAATCGAAAATAAAAAAAAAATCCGTCGCTCCATTGCCCTTAAACTCTCACCACGCCTTGTGAGTATCTGGCGGTTCGTAGCTAGCTCGTGAGTAGCTGCATTGATAGACTCAAGAATACAGCCCAAGCACAGACTAAATAGTAATACAGACGTGAGATGACATGGCGGCTCATTTGATACGGGTGAACTTCACCTCATATTGGCTGCCCGAGACTGTTGAATATCAGTCCAGTGTCTGTCTGGCTCCTACATGTTACGACAGGTTTCCTATTGGTCTGGCAGCCGGCCAGCAGGGCGGTCACCTTACGCTGATTGGTGGAAGGAGTTTCCGCCTAGTTGCTGTCCAGCGAAGCCATTTTTCTGGCACCTGTAACTGAGTTCGCCATCCTACCGGTTATTTATCTTCTGTATTCCTAGACATTCTGTCGCCCGGTGGAGAATAACGATAACCGGCATCCAATTCAATACATTCACTATACACCGAAATCCAATTGAATCACAAAGTAAGACAAATATCAGGACAGACTCTTTATTTTCTAGTAAAGAGTTTATCATTCTCTCCCCCTAAAAAAACAATGTTCCAATTTTTTAATTTTGGGATAAATTTGTAGTAAAATAATTTGGAAACGTAAACTCGGATTATTTAATTTCTCTGATTTTTATCAATGAATAGAATAACACCGTAATCTTAAATAATAGAAACAAGTCTATTAAAAACAATTAAATACTTGCAACGTCGTCCATGCGCCAGATCGTTAGAGACCCTGAATTTTCGCGACATCAACGACCTGCCAGCTGGACTTAAGGGAGCGGTTCACCTCAGTTTTCAACGTCTTTATTTATTTGTATATTTATACCAGATATTTTTTTCTTATTTTAGACATAAATTGTAAATAAATCTTCCTCTTAGGAAACTTTTGTATCTCTCATAGTTTTTGCGTAATGAGTAGAGACGATGGTATATCGCGAAAATGTTTTGTGTCAACATAACCTTGAAAACACTGACACAACGTAGCCGTCTGCAGACCAATAACATGCATTAAATATTAAAATAGCGGCATTCTTATTGGCTCAGTCAAATAGGGCAGTAGCTCCACGTACAAGGAAACGCCAGTAATCTTTTGATAAGTTGAACGTATGTTGAAGCCTAGCAAATAGTCAAGTTTTTCCGCGATAAACCATCATCTCTAGTAATGAGTCGTAAACGTCAAAATTTGCACTTTACGGTTTTAAGTACGCCACTACAACCGACACGCCAAACCGAAAAAAATCCACACTATATAACAATGTTGCAGGCTATGATTTGACATAAATTATATAAAAACCAAAAATAATATATTTTGTGTTACTAAAAAATTTTTGATATTTTTTAAATTTTCATTTCAAAATTCAGCATTTTTTATTAAATACACAAGTATTTTAATTTTTGTTTTTTTTATATGTCAAATCATAGCCTACAACATTGCTATACACTGTGAATTTTGTCGGTTTGGAATGTCAGTTGGTTTTAGTGGCGTACTTAAAACCGTAAAGTGCAAATTTTGGCGTTTACGACTCATTACGCAAAAAGTATGAGAGATACAAAAGTTTCCTAAGAGGAAGATTTAATCACAATATATGTCTAAAATAAAAAAAAATGTCTGGTACCAATATAAAAATAAATAAAGACGTTGAAAACTGAGGTGAGCCGCGCCCCAATCCTATGTACACTTTGTCATCAGTTATTTGTTCATTGGCTGGTGTTCCAGCGAATGGCTAATTGTACTTCTGATAAGTTAGCACCGGAGTCCGCGGGTGTTCTCATACACGTATGTTATTAGTTCAGAACGAGTTTTCATCCAGTTAAGAAAGAATCTCATATTAACACGAGTTTGAAGTCTTACCTTATTTTCCAAATTCGTTAAATTTCCGGCACTTTAGTTTTCATTTGAAAAATTACACTGATAAAAAATTTTTCTACCTAGTTATGATCATCTCAACTTAAAATCTAATCGGATATAACTTTCATATAGTTATTACAACACAAAATTAGCTCAAGTATATCTTTAAACCACCACATTGTCATGAAGCAGATATCTTTGCCTTCTAACAACTTAGTTTATTTGCGGTAAGTAAATATTTTGAATTCAGTTTTTGTTTAAATTTTTTAAA
Source organism: Medauroidea extradentata (assembly GCA_003012365.1). NCBI lineage: Eukaryota > Metazoa > Arthropoda > Insecta > Phasmatodea > Phasmatidae > Medauroidea > Medauroidea extradentata. Next base: position 2,307 of record PNEQ01065233.1, read on the forward strand.
AAAATCTAGAAAACCACGTAGCTTTAATAGTTTCTAAGAGAATTTTTTTGATGATAATGCAACAGCGAGACCAAAATATGAGTAATGTGATAACGTTAGGAATACATTAAATTCAGTGCTGACATTAAATGAATTGAAATAGTTTTCCTTGTATTTGTTTATTTGAGGGAGCCGCCTATCCGCGAGTCAGAGGCTCAGAAGTGACGGAGCTCAAAGATGACCTTGCAGCGCTTATCAAATGCCGCATCGCCACAGCGAGAAAACACTGAATTTGCGTGCAAGATTCACGCCGATCCAGTCGCCATATTGAATTATATTATTTTTAGCTCTTATGAAGATCTGAGAAGAAAAATGTGAAATATGCTATGATAATATCAATTATATTTACCCTGTGCTACATTAAAAGCATCGCAGTTGACAATTAACGTATATTTAAGCAGCAATCAGTCATACCAATTAAGAACATAAAAATAATTGCTCGACTGATTGCGACTTAAATGTACAAGTTCAACTGCGATGCTTTTATTGTAGTGCAAGGTAAATAGAATTAATATTATAATAAACAAATTTCAAATGTTTCTTCTCAGAATTTCATAAAAATAAAATTTTTAAATATGGCGACTGATGCCGAGTCTTAAGCGGTGACCACATAATTTTGCTGGAGCAAAGTCCAGTGAACGTTAATGAGTTCGCATACATCCGGGTAGTGCAATTTGAAGAGCGCCAGTCTGGACAGGCAGTTGTTAGCAGTGTTGGAAGACTTCAAAATAGTGTTTTTAATTAACACGGTGATTTAAAAGTGACGTTCCGTTCTTATCCGATTTGTATGTTTTCTATTGGTACATTGTCGCAGTGGGCGAAAAATAACTCATTTCCCTATAGGTAGAGCCCAGTAGTTTTCGCGAAAAGATTTTTGCATCACTTTGTTTCAGTGCCTTACGTGCGCACCTGCATCTCTGCTTTGTGGTCAGTGATTGGATGCCGTAACATACAGCGTCTGGAGGTTAAACCCGCAAATCACAGACGTGATGTGTGGCAGTTACCCGTGTGCTGATTGGCACAGTCAAATGAATAACGACTCTGCACAAATAAACTCAGCAAATAATCATGAAGTCGAGGTGCAGGTGTACACGTAAGACACTGAAACATAGTGGGGCAAAAATCTTTTCGCAAAAACTACCTGGCCCTACCTATAGGCTTACATTACACGCACTTGAAGCACGTGGTAGGCAACGCCTTTAATGTAATTTCCACCACTGTCACACTTATTTTCGCAACAAAGAATACCATACCCTTAAAACACATAAAAATCTTTTGAAAGCCTTGAACACACTGGGAAACTCTGTGCGAGTACTGAATGGTTACTGGAGGAGGGGTGAGAGGAAGTTGGGCATGTTCTGTGAGGGATGAGCCAAGATGACTTGCACCCTTGCACGCAATGTCAGGATGACGGCACATCTCGCCCGGGTTGCTTCGTCATGCAACAGTGCTCGAGATTACGTCATCCAGCATGACGGCGTCTCGTTGCTGTAGACAGTTGACGATGAAGCTCTGCCAACCCTTATGGGCTGGAAGCCGTTATCTGCAAACCTCCCGCTGAGCGACTGTCCACGAAGAGATCGCAAACTTGTTATTCAGGTTAAAACAAATAAATTTGAACCTATAATGTTTTGTGTATAAGGTTGAGTAACTGATAACACGTATGTGTGACGCACGCATTTTTTGTAGATTATTTCAGTCGTATGCGTTTCAAAGTCTCGTGCCATTGTCGAAAGCCATATTTTGCGATAATTGGCTCGAAAGTTAAGAAGAAACTTATAAAAAATGTACCTAGTCACAATATAAAAAAGCTTTGCTTAACTGTTTCAGTGACTTCAGAAATCTAGCAAGTAATACTGTTATTGGAACGCATTTGCCGGAGAAAACTAAATTATTTTTTGTAAATTAAGTTTTTATTTGTAAGCGTGTCACGCCATCCTTCTCCAACTAACACAAACTGTACGTCCCAGGAACAAACTCATAAACAGTTGGACTAGCATCTTCCCTGAAAGAAACGCATTACAAAGCGAGCTAACATCAAAACGGCAAAAGGTCACCTTAGAGAGACGAGTGGAGGTGAGGGGAGAAAGATTTAGTGAGAAGGTTTTACGGCGCTTTAACAGCGAGGTCCTAAGAGCCGACGAGGGTGAAACGAGGTGAAGAGACATTACAACATCCTCGCTCGAGCCATGATTCGAACCTAGAACCTCTCGCACAGTAGTCAGGGGCCTAACCGTCTACGCCACGGAGACCGGAGATGAAATAAATGGAAGGAAAGCTGCTAGTACTGCAAACTCCCAGCAAGATTACTGCATGGCTACAGCTCAATGTTAATAAACGGAGAACCTTACCCTAGTCATTTGTTTAGCGAAAGCATACTAAGTAATATGTGCACTACTGCTAACTTTAAATCACTAGTTAAATCACTACTTTTTATTTTCTCGTACCATTTCAAAAAATCAAATTTATAAATCATTAACCTATTTCCATGACTTTGAAAGACAATGTATACGAAAAATTAGGTGCATTTAAACGTATACGTATATTGCCTTCGTATCCAACCAACAAATTGTATTTGTTTTTATTTTGGTAGTCGTAGGACCACAGGATCCAAAACTTCGAAAGGGTTTATTTACCCAATTCAAGTGGCTGGGTGGTGCTTGCGATTTTCAGTAAGTAGAACGGATCAGTCGAAAAAGAATTTGGCACTTACAGGAGGAAAGTGTATTAGTAGTGTATATAATATAATGCAATGAAATATGGACTGTTCATGAACCAAGAACTTGAAAATGGCGACCATGATAACAGGAAAGTTAGGGTTCCTACCTACAAAACTTGTTTTACGCATCGAAAACGCGATTACAGTCTTACACAATCCATGATACTGTCAGCCGTAGGAATTTTCTCGCCTTAAAATGATCAGTTTTATTTTTAAAACTTCGTGAATAGAGTGCAGTTCGTTGCCATTACGCTTTGTTTTTACAAGTTTTGTGATAAAAAATTAATTTCAGTAGTTCAAACCTCAAAGTAAAAAAAAAAACAACATAAGAATTTGCACTTGTTAATTCGTACAGTTCTGAACAAATCAACTGTAGTTTTGCCAGTGAAGACAGTAAAAGTCTTGGTCGTCCCATGCGATGAAGTACAACTCTTTGGAAAGTGTGAAGCACCTACAGTAAAATTCTCTGTGAACCTGGGACGATATATTTTTATTGACGCAATGCTTTCGAATTACCTGTCACTCTATTGTCGGGATGGCCAACCTTTACGGAACAATGATCATAATGTTGATTCAAATCATGTCGCAGGCCACTGCAGATAACTTTAAGACTGGCTACTTTTCACATGCATGAGCTCAAAATACGAACTTCAGCCCGTGCATAAGTGCAGTAACTCTGCCCCGTGCCATACTGCAAGTCCGTGAAAAACAGCACCAAACAGAACCAGGCTTTGCAGAAAGTAGCACAGTCACACATTTTCAAATGTTCATTATCCTCTTACGGATAGGGTGCTGAAAAATTCGCGTTTTCATTTGTACACATGCTAGAAATCTAACAGCTGTAAGTTTGTGTCACTTTCACAATTGGTTCTTGACTTATTTCACACATCCTGGAATTGCAGATTATGCTCTGTTATGTATAGGAAAGTGAAGTTTAGTACGCTACCAAATGATAACGCGAATTTTGTATGTCTCTACTTATATGGATATTCACAGTATTTAGAAAAGGTTCATTGCCAATTACGAAATTTTATTTTTGGCTTATTGGTAAATAATTCTCAAATATAGGGCAAATACTTTAGCTCTCGGCGGGCTGTTCTAAATGCCGTGCCGGATCAGTGTTTGGTCCGCCGGCACAAGTTTGGCAGTTCTTGCCTTAGTGGATAGGCTAAGTTTATAAATAAACGATAGTTAATATTTGAAACAACATTAACAGAACATTCCATTTATATTAAAAAATTTCGAGATCCTGTTGTTAGCTACATACGCTTTGAATCTAACAGTTTTCAAAAAACTGCAGAAAAGGAATAGGTAGTAGTAGAGTCTAAAATTTATTTTCTCAGACAGTTATGTTTGAGCAACTATTTTGTATAGGACCTAATGTATAACTTAATAGGCTATCTTAATATGTCACTGGAATTATTAATGTTTAACGTCATAAATATTTTTGGCTGTAAACACGTTTGGTACGAATTCGGACAGTGTCAAACAACTCGATCGGTATAACCATATATTAGTATCCTGGAGCAGAATGAGCTCAGCCACACTGAACAGGTCACGTGTCCTTCTAGAAGACTACGAGATCATACCATCTTGTCTGATGAAGTCGTGGGAATTTCCCAACTTTCCATGGTAAATCCCCATTATCTAAGCGGCGCGGCGACCGCAGCGAAAAAGCTTGATAACATTTGCTCCTTATTATATCAGCACTTTTCAACGGGGAAATACGTATGTGTCTCTAAAGATGCCATTTAAACCACTGCTATTTCTGAAATATTTGAGTAGAATCATAAATTTGACCAAATTTATATCATGAAAGGCAATTTTACCATTGCGATGACAACAGTAGTTTTTTTTTGTAGAAATGTAATGCTATTATTGTCAATTTAATTATTCATAATACAAAAAAAAATAGATCACCAAGAAATACGCATTTGCTTCCACACACTAATAGAATATTTAGAAGTGTTTTATCGTGGAAATATTTGACAGATTCCTAGGTTCCAGTGTGCGTCCCGACAATCTTTTTTATCTTTTTTCGTGGTTCGCTTGTTCATTGTAATCTAGGTCAATGAGAATCCTGGTATGCCACTCCTGAACGTTTGTTATATAGGATGACACTGACTAAATGTTACGAATTGATATGGGTGGTGGACGACGTAAAATGGAACATATTTTATTAAGGCAACCATGTCTGGAAATGCCCCCATATACCCGAAAATGGCGTTGATATTGCGGAGCGGTTGTAGACAACCTGGCACACCAACTAATGTAAATAGCGCGTTCCTGGCATGCTGTGTGTAGCAGGTGCGTCTGCACCTCCCGCTCTGACTCTCAGTTACTGCACGTGTCCACTGCATCTTGTACACTTGCTACATTGACAGTAGCACAGGAACCATGGAAGGCCACACGTATGCAGCTGGGGACAATGTCTGAGAAGCGGAGAGACAGTTTCGTCAGATATTCCCGTATCAGACAGCATACAATGTTCGTGCGCGTTGACCGCCGTTTGCCGGGAAATAGGTTCGCTGTGCGTCAGGAAGCTAGCAAGTGTACCGAGGACAGTATGGAAACCAAGCTTTGAGGGAGAGCTGTTGGAACAAGTTCAGGGAACACCATCTACCAGCACACGAGCGATAGCACATGTCATGCACACCGATCGTCATTTTGTTGCGCAATTTTTGAAGGGACAACTGTTTCAGCCGTACCACGTATGGAAGGTACAGATCTTACTGGAAGCTGACTTTTCTGCATGTGAGGAGCTCTGCCGATGGTTGTTTCGGCAACGCGAACAAGATTCATACTTCCTACAGCAGGTTTAGGGCTGCTTCACCAGAGATGGCTTGTTCATTACTCATTAACACTCACATATGGGTCGAGGAACACAGCCAAATGACATATCCAACCAGTCCTTGACATAGATTTTCAGGAAACGTCTGGGCTGGGGTAATAAATGTCTGCTTCGTAGGGCCATACATTTGCAATACGCCTCAATGCTACAATATATCTGCGCGAAGCTTGGCCTGGCCTGTTGGAGGGTGTCAGTCCGGATGTTCGAGTTGCTAAGCGGTTCCAGTGTGATGGAGTATCAGCTCACTACGGTCTGTGTGTACATGACCTGAACACAATTTTCGGACAGCATTGGATAGGACGATGGGATCCCATTGCCTGGCCACCACGTTCTTTAGATTCCTACCTTTAGGGCCATATGAAAACACTTGCGTACATATCTCCGTTACGTACCAGGGATGAACTGGAGGCCGGGATACATGCTGAATTTCAGGCCATTATAACACGACTGATGTCTTAGACGAATGCGAAACATGTTGCAGCGCTGCACTGCATGCATCACATGCAGTGGTGGACATTTTGTGCAGCATATGTAATCATTTACCGAGTAAACCTGATAGCACACGTGCATTTTTGTTGAAATCTGACTTCACCTTCCTGCACGGTTTCCCACTACCCCCTTCATTTAAATCGTAATTTTCGGGTTTAAGGAGGCGTTTCCGGACATGGGTACCTTAATAAAATACATTCCGTTTTAATTCCTATACCACCCCTATCAATTTGCAACACTTATTCAATGTCACCCTGTGTGTCTGGAAATATTTCAGGCGTGCCTAACAATCGTGATCCAATTAAGTAAGGTGCAGCAAGCTACAGTATTCTGGACAACATTGTGCCACCAAACATTTTCACGATTTTCCTTGCACACACACTCTCTCTCCGCCCCCTTCCTATATCAGAGAATAAGCTAAGCATTTTGAAGAGTTAAAATTATAAAAGTATATATATACGGTTCAAATGGGCTCTCTTGGGCTACGCTTATAGTTCCTTTTGGATAGTATTCGAAAACGAAGAATAATGGTCAGTAACTTCTTATTCTTGTATAGGCTAACATAGAAATATTAATTCTAGATCTAGCCCGGTAATGATCGGCCTTCTGAAGCAATGTCTGTGTTTCAGTATGCGTCTGAGCAATTTCACTACAGTATATCAGGTAATCGATTCACTGTCAAGAGTCCACGTTTTTCTTTCTTTTGTGTGAGACAGGTAACATACCGAAGGTGCTATTTTGGAAATACTTATAACTTACAAGATGGCGTTCCGTCAGGAATTTGTGTAGAAGGAGCGAAGGAATGAAGGAAGACAGTCCAGTGTCAACTTACTTGAGTATGTGCTGGAAGTGGCTGTCGTTGACCTTGAGGCAGTTGTGCAGACTGCCACATAAGTTGTGAAAGGCACGGGCAAGGACATGCTGCAGGATGACATCTATACGTAACGTATTTTAAAAGTACTCATACTGTTAAAAAAACTTCCTAAAATGTTTAGGAAGTAATTATCCTAGACGCAGTATGGGACAGTTACCGTACTTCCGCCTTGTAAATACGCAAACTTTTACAGTTGTTACAATACAAGTCTGGTAACTTCAGTATACATTTGACTGTTTATAAAGAGTTTAGTAGTGCTACCATGGGTGACTGGGAAACAATTCTACCATGCCTACCTTCTAAGCGCTTCTGTACGCACATGTGGCAAATTAACAAACTATTTTTAGTGTGCATATATGTATATGTTCTGTTAAAAGTTCGTGTATGTTTCCAGCTTAAGGCTCGGCATCAGTCGCCGTATTGAATTATTTTATCTTTCGATCTTCTGAAATTCTGAGAAGAAAAATGTGAAATTAGGGTACTATAATATGAAATCTATTTACCTGGCGCTACAATAAAAGCATCGTAGTTGAACTTTTAGCGTATATTTAAGCCGTAATCAGTCGAGTAATTTTTTTATATTCTTAATTTGATCGAATGATTACGGCTTAAATATACGCTGAAAGTTCAAATGTGATACTTTTATTGTAGCGCAAGGTAAATAGAATTAATATTATAGTAACAAATTTCACATTTTTCTCCTCAGAATTTCATAAGAGCGAAAATTAAAATAATTCAATATGGCGACTGATGCCGAGCCTTATACGTTGCTCACAAAGTTAGTAACATTTAGTAGGTGTCTCATTTTATTCTATAACGCTGTCTAATGCTCTACGATATTTCTTATGGATGGGTATCATACATGTGAGCGCCTGATCTAACTTCATACATATGTTTATTGTGTATTTTATTCAAAGCCTGCCTACCGGACTGTACAAATTTCTGACCAAACTTTCGTTCGAGTTGAGATAAATTTGCGTTTATCACCCGCTCTCAAAAAACGCAAATTATTATGAAAATGTTTGTATTATTTTAAGTTACATACTATTTAAATGTTTTGCAGAAATCTTGCTTCTTTGCAACTTTTGCAAATATTTTTTTAAATACAAAAACCTTTTCTGTTGGGTTTTTGTATATGTCAAGCATTAGTCCGTGGCATGTAGATTCGATGTGATTTTTTTCATGTCATTATTTTAGTTGGCTTTGGTGGCTTATAAGAACGAAAAACTTGCAAACTTTTTGACTTTGAATGCCATAATGGGAAAACTGGCTGAGCTAATGTACGTCCAAGTAACTTCTTCAAAACTAACACTATTTCATACAAACATAAGATTAAAATGTTCCTCTAATAAACGGCCCGTAATGCCATGATATTTTAGTTTCTACTGTTTTTTTTGCGATAACTATTATTTTTTACGCCTAAACGAGAGCAGATATAAAAAAATCCGTCTGGCAGTTTTGTTTAAAATGGTATTTGCCGTGATGGCTATTTTTTTTTCAAAACAAGAAATTCTACGGTTTTGGTTAAAAAGTCAACTAACGACATTCTCGTTAATTGCACATTTAGCTATAACAATGCTATTTACTGCCTTGAAAAAAATCAGCCAATATCTAGAAGACAATTTTAAACCAAACTGCCAGTCAGATTTTTTATATCTGCTCTCGTTTAGGCGTAAAAAATTAATATCTCTAAAAAAGTATAAATAAAGAGTATGGCCTTAACGCCGCCGCATACCACACGTTTCAAACGCGTTCTACAGGGAATAATTTTTCTGCGGAACCGTGCCACATGCGCACAGATTGTCATTGTTAAGACACAATGCCCATTCAAAACACTGTTTCGAAGACGCCCGTTCCTCCAACATAGCAGAAAGCGGCTTTTTCATACTGCAGTTCTTTAAAATGTTTCACTGAACTTTGCTATACAATTCACCAATAACATTATATGATCACAGCTTGAAGTCCCATAACGAAAATGAACTGTCAGGAATATTGCGTGACAGTTCAGCGCTTGACTCGTGGCGATGTGGTGGTTTTTGATGCACGTTTCAAGGTCACACACGTAGCTCCGTCTCTCCTGAGCTTCTACGCGTAAAACTGCTCAAGATAGGCGGCGACCTTATGGGGGCTTTTCAGGCTAGTTGCTAACGGGAAGACTGGACGCTGTTTGAACAACTTGCGCGTAGAGGTGATGAGCAAGTGGTGGGCGGGCCACATTCGACCTTAGTGGTTACGCTTTCAAGGCCTCGAGCGCCCAAAATATCCGCAGGTAGGCGGGAGCCTTGAAGGGCCACACATTCCATCTTTACGCCACGTTGACCAACATTGCCAAAAGTTATGTTGTATAATTAATATCTAATTTTTTTATTTTTGTCTTTTTACAGTGCAAGGCCTTGTTAGTGGTACACAGGAGGAAGTGTGGGGGGGGGGGGGATGAGTCAACTAGGGCTTGTTTAAGAAACCAACCCAACATTCACCTGGAGGGATTTGGGGAAACAATGGAAACCCGAAATCAGGACGGCCGGAGCTTCCATTCGAACCCGAGTCCACCAAAATGCCAGGAGAGTGTTTCACCACTGCTCCACTGCACAAAAATTCACATTTTCAGAAGAAAAATGAGCTAATATAATATTTTTCCCATTGCATTTTGAAGCAGCAACGTTTAAGACATTCCATGAATATAAAGGACTTTCTTATGCAAAATACAAATTTTGTAGCCGCGAATAAAATTTTTGTTTAACATATATGTGTAAGAATTAAATTGTATTATGAATAAAATATTTCAGCAGTTATCTCTATGACATTGTTGGTTATAAATATATAAAGGTTTATGTTGAAAAAAAGTATCTTCGCTGCAAAGTTAATACATTTTTTTATGACAATGTTTTGTAACATCATACACATGTATTTACTTACTATCGCAAATAAAACAGCCCGAAAGAGTAATTGTTCTTTGATTGAAAGCGTTGTATTTAAGATTGATCAGTTCAGAAGGAATATTATTAAGACGTTGATTCCCTGCTTGAAACTCCGTTGCTGCAAGCCCAATGTAAACAGAACTCTTCATCTCGCTAATGCTGTAGCTTCTTTCACTGCACCACCAACACCTGGGACGTCCTATGACGAAGCGGTTTCTCTTCTCTTCATACCTGCCGCATCACGCCGTGAGAAAGGAACACACGCTGCTTTGTGTATACCTACTGCCAGGGTCAAGAGTAATGTCTTCAGTCGCTAGGCTTTGGTGGGCGTTGCAGCTTTACTGGTAATTTTCCTAACGCCTACATTACTTGCCGTCTGCGAAGTGATTTGGAAAACATTTTCAATGGATATTTTAGTCGAAACCATGTATAAAAAATCCATTAACAAGAACTTCGTTAATTACACAATTAGCTGAAACCATAGTATTTACTGCCTTGAAAAATTCAGCCAACATGGAGAAGACGGTTCTAAACAAAACTGTCAAACAGATTTTGATATCTGCTCTCGTTTAGGCGTAAAAAATTAATATTGCTAAAAACGTAGAAACTAGATAGCATGACCTTAAGGGCTTGGGCCCGAGTTTCTCGACTTTAGAAAGAATTCTTTTTTAAAATCCATACGAGAGTCGATATCGTAAAATTGTTTTGTATCTTTGTTGCAAATTGGATTTACTGTGCAATGTAATTTTTCGAGACAAACTGTGTGATGAGTATAGCTAATTTATCAATTAAAAGGAAATTTCGTTAATTAACTAATTAGCCACTATTTTGCAGTCTTCTGACTCGACAAAATTTGAGTATGCCGTTTAAATCAGCCATAACAAAGTTACGAAGCGATTTTATGATATCGGCTCCCGTTTATGTTTAAAAAAATAATTTTCGTTAAACGCGAAGAAACTCGGGCCCATGCCCTTACAACACGGATTCCGGCGCTGGTGAAGGTGACGCTAGGTGAGAGCAGAGCAGCTCTGGAATGTAGGGACGGTGTAAACAGAAGATCTCCGAGAAAAACCAAGGACCCACTACTTCAGAGTTCTCGCCACTCATCCAGGCGATCAGGGTTAGATCCCCAGCGCGGTCGACTAGGATTATCGCATGTATGGATCGTGCCACACTCACTGGCGTCGAAAAGCTCATTGTTAAGAGTGCGTGGTAGATAAATAAACGCTGAAAACATCAATTGATTTCTACGCTTTTTTCGAAGCCAATACTCAATGACAATCCTATAAAATGGTATTTGCCAACTTTACGAGTAAGTATTTATCCAGAAATACTAATTCGTCACGCATGATATCTTGCGTCGAAGTTAAGTGCACGAGGTTCCGGCGTCAGAGATTGTGCCTCAGAAGTTCGTAACACTGGAAACAATTTTGTTTAAAACGTTGGCTAAAACTATTGTCTAGGATTGCTATTGTTTAATTTTCGCAAATTGGCTTCAAGAAACCTACAGTTATAGCCTAGATTAATGCTTTCAGCGTTGAGTTATGTACCACGCCCTCTTAAGGTGGCCGCCTACTCCACGCTTCAAATGCGTTGCCGTGTGTTCGTAAACAGGGATTTCCTACGAAACAATTACACGTGTGTCCATTGTGCCAACGTACGAAAAGAAAACATAACACAAAATTTTTATATTTGTACTAGATATGGATTGTTTTGTACATACATTGTGACTACGTTTTACAGTAATGGAAAATTTTGAACTCCCGTAGTTTTTTGTAAAATGGCTAGAGATGGTGAAATTTCGTGAATTCAATGACCTGCATGTTAGAATCAAATAACCTATGCATACTGAAGTCCCGACCATCTGTCCACTAGCTGCTACTCAGTGGAACAGCAGACAATGAATGAATAGACAGGGTTTGAGTATGCATGGGATATTTGATTCTAACATACAGGTCATTGAATTCACGAAATTTCGCCATCTTTAATGACGGCATATTAAAGCCCAAATTGGCATATAACGGTTTTGTACAAGAAACGAAAACCAACTGACGTACACAAATGCAATAATCCACACTGTAAAACAGTGTGGCGGGCTATGTCAAGACAAGTACAAAAACACGGCATTAAAATTTTTCGCATTAAAAAATTTTATAAATTTGAACAATTTTAATTTAAATTTCAGAAAATTTTCAAAAGTACGAACAATTTTCAACGTGATTTTTATACGCAAACTTGCAGTTGATGGAATTCTAGTTTGTGCCCAAATGAGAACGCGAATTTTTACGGTCTCTTATACTCATCAAGAACTCAGAAGTGAAGCTATAGTTGGAGACCCGCACATTTCTCGTTATTATCTGAGAGCAGATTGGACTCCAAGTATCTTAGTGCTCACCTGACTTCAGGCATGGCCACAGACTAAATAGTAATACAGACGCGAAATGACGTGGCGAACTTCGCCACTTATTGGCTGCCCGAGACTATTAATGCCAGCCTCGTGTAGGTATGTTTGGCTCCTGCAGGTTTCCTATTGGTCTGGCTGCCGATTATCAAAGCAACTGCCTCGCGCTGATTGGTAGTAGGTATTTCCGCCATTTTGCTGGCCAGGGAAGCCATTTTGCAGGCGTGTGTGACTGAGTTCGCTGGCCTACCAGCTATTTCACTTCTGCGTTCCTAAATATTCTGTGGCATGGCCGTCATTAGTAGAAGGCCGGAGTCTTAAATGTGACAACGCTGCATCGGAGGCCTGCTGCCGGTCGCTCATTGGTAGCCCTAGTCTGTGTAGACGTGCACACGTCACTAAAGCTGCATCTATACACGTTGCAGAGACTAGGGCAGCCGAGAAGTGACAAGCCGCAGGCCCCCGATGCAGTGTTGCCACATTCAAGACTCCGGCCTTCTTCTAAAGACGGCCATGCTTCAGGTGTTGGCAGGCAGATCATGCAGATGTGAAGTGTCCACTAAACCTGTAACGTTGACCCACAAAGATGCGAAGACCCAGAGCCAGTAGCGTCGCGGAGTGAGTTCAGGCAAGTATAGGCCAGTGGATTCTAGCATGTCACCTAATAATAATCCATGTCTCTAGTATAACATGTAAAACGAAACCAACCTGTACGTGACAGAAGTATGGCTGATAAGTAGAGACACTGGTAAATCGCGAGAAAAGTTGTTTGTTTGCTATGCTCAAACATGCTATGTATAACACTGAAGATTTTGCACCTGTATTGGCTATCGTTTTCATGAAGCTCTGTATCCCTTTTCAACAGACCCAGTTATAACTGTACAGTTTTAACACAGAACGTGTGTGATTTGTCAGGAAACCGTTCACACGTGTCACAAATGAGATACTACAGTTTATTGGAGACTATGTTAAATATTTTCGCGATTTTCCAGTGTCTCTACTGATAAGTGATAGTCATTCGCCAATTAGCAGCTACCAATATTTTTTAAAATGCTTCTGCGTGAGGTTTTACGTCTCATCAACAGCCAGGACATTAGAGACGATTACAAACAACTAAGGTTAATTCTGCTACAGGTTAAAAGTTTGTCACAGGGAAAATTTCTGCCGCTTGAGCGCTGGTATCGGCAATGGGTGTAAACTGACCAATCACAGAGCTTTCCTGAATTCTAAGTTACATTAAGATGATCATTTAAAACGCGAAATTGGTTTATTTTCACTTTAAAATTAAGTTAAATGACTTCTGTTATTTCCAAGCCTATTTAAACTTAATTTTACAACGGTTTCGTATGTTCCAGGTCAATTAGCGACAGCAGCGAAACTAGCGGCAGAATTTCCCCTTAGCCGAACTCTCCCATGAGAAAACACACTTTCTTTCCAACCTGTACGTTGTAAAAAAACTTTCTAAAATATTCAGGAAGTTATTATCGTAAACACAGTATGGGACAGTTACCATTCTTACGTCTTGTAAATATGCACACTTTTAAAGTTGTTAATATGCAAGTCTGGTAACTTCATATACATTTGACTGTTTTATAAAGAGTTTATTAGTGCTACCATGGATATCTGGGAAACAATTCTACCATACCTACTTTCTTAGCGCTCCTATACGCACGTGTGGAAAATGTACGTACAAACTATTTTTTTAGAGTGTAGTAGAATTAAACTTGAGACAACTTACACGGGAAGAAGAAAAGACCACGTCATATGTAAAGTAACTGTCACTGCATTCGCCTGGGGTGATTTCGTGAAACTAGGGAAAATCGAAATCAGGAAGGTCGGAGCAGAGAATCAAACCTGTATCCACCCGATCTATAAACAAGCCAGCTAAAATGGGGCCTGTTAGAATGAGGAATCTTCAACACGCAACAGCCAGTCGGACACATGTCTCATATCAATAAGCCTAGCGCAACTAATAACCGACCGAGTACATAAGCCCGCACACACTGTCCTTCACACGCTACTCAATCCTTACTCGATTATGTGCATAATCTTCAATTGAGATTTATTAACATAATTATGTAGCAAAATTTATGTGTTGTGTACACACCTTCACTCAGGGGCGACATTTAAGGGGGGTGCAGGGGGGCAATGCCCCCCCTGGATTTACGAAAATAGCTGTGTAACATTTTTTGTGTATTTTGTTATTTAAATAATACTAACGAAGGCACATAAAACTGAAGTTCTATTATTAAAGTTTATAGTTTATACACGCTAAATTAATAAAAAAGATGCAACAAGGTCACTGTCGCCAAAAATATCTTGATCCCTCCAAGAAAAACCTGAAATGACGCCCCTGCCTTCAATGTTTACTTTTAAGTTTCAGTACATAATGCAGAAAATTATATTCGTGATGTTGATTGTTATATTCCATAAAGTATAATTGTAGAATTCCCGAAAACTATTTCTCATAAAATTAGTGAAACTATTTTATATTAATTAGGTTTTGAAAAATCCGACGTCCGTTCGCACAGTAGGAAGCAAGATTTTTTTTCTATTTTAATCATATTGGCAACCCTTCTTATGCGGTGGCTGAATTAGGACGGGTTCTGTCACGTTAAATACGGGATTCTATCTGGGACCAGCGTAGTTTCGGTACACTGTGTCTCAGAGCTACTTCCAATGAATTAGGTACAGAATTCTATACTGAATTATGTCTAGCGTGTACCGGGCTTTACAACAAAGGCACTGACACGCTATTTCGCTTCTGTATACGTAGCATTTCTGTTTCTCTGCCCGTACCACATTCTCGGCGGATTGTGAATTCTTATACAGTAATAGGTTGTGATTTTAAACTCCACTTGATTGCTGGTATCTGCTTTCTCTTCAGCACCCTGCAGCTAAATCTGGCTGCACGAACGCGATAATTTGGCCTCGTTCCGCAACCGCCAACACAGAAACTGAGAACAACGCTGTTGTACGCCCGGAGACACAAATAACTTGATCTGCTTTGCCTAACGACCGATTTTCATATGAACTATCTTGTCTGCCCGCGGGTTTTCCCCCGTGTAATGCTAGTAGTATATCCGGTTATGTATTAGGCCGTGGTCGGAAATATACAAAAATAATGTACATGCTAGTTAACACAGAGTTCTAATCAAGTTTGCAATACGTAACACCGTATATTTTCATTTTTTGATAGTCATTTATTGTTTTCAGGAGGTGTCAGATATTATTTCACACATTTATACAAGATTTGCAAAATTCCATGTCAATATTCTCGAGAAACAATCCTCACGTGTAGAGGAACAAAAAGTGTTATATGAACATAAGGTCCAAAAACGCACAGTTTCGGCGCTGCAGTTGGCATACATGACGTATGGTTGATAGCGCGCTGGTAGGATCATCATGCTGTGGGGCCTCATTACAGCAGTGCATAACATGTTACTATGCCACAAACTACGCCATTAACACACAGACATTAGGAACAACTGTGACACATAAACATGATCCTGCCAGCGCAGCATTTGATTCATATCTGTGGCTGTGCTTCGTGGTCAGTGATTGGATGTTTTAGGGTTATACTGGCAAACCTCAGACGTACGGAGTCACATCTTATTCTGATTGGTGCAGTCAAGAGAGACGTGTCTAAATAAACACACGCTGCCAATAACCACGAGGCACACTCTACATATGAATTAGTGAATATTCACTGATTCACGCTGACGGATGGAGCAGTTTCAACAATTTGAATCAGTGGAAATAGTCACTGTTTAATTAGTGGATATTCACTGGTTTCCTTTAAGAGTGCGAACATCTCACAAGTAAATCAGTGAATATTCACAGTTTTTTTTTCAGTTGTTTTCAAATAACAGTTTTCACTTATTGAATCAGTGAAAAATTACTGGAAAATCTGTGAAAATTCATTAATTAACATGTGGAATGTTGACACTCTTTATCGGAAACAGTGAACAGTGACTGATTTCACAGTGGTTTCTCACTGATTCAATTTGTTGAAACTGCTCCAGCTAGTGACGTGAATCAATGAATAGTCACTAATTCAGATTTAGAGTGCAGAACTGCCGATGTACACGTAAGGTAATAAAACAAAATGGCGCAAAAATCTTTTAGCGACAAAATCGTAGTTTTAAGCATGGATAAGCTGAAGCTCACGTTCTGTGTAACACGTCCTCTAGCATGCCTGTAAGAGTAAACTACCCACGTGGTCACGTGTCCACTAATATATCTGTGCTAATGTTGTATACTCAAAATATAGCCGCATAGTGCGTTATATATATATACAGACATGCGAAATTCGCGTTATCACTTGGTAGCAGACTAAACTCCACTTTCCTATAGGCCTACATAACAGAGTATAATCTGCGAGTCATTTGTCCACGAACTTTTGTGTGTTGTCATTTACGTGTGTTACGTCTCTGCAGAGATTGGCCTCTCTACCGTGTAAGCATTCTCCGCGGCAAGTCACGACAATATCGGCCAGCGGGAGACGTCGAACAAGCCTATAGTCACTTGGAGTCTAGTCAGCTGTCAGAAAATAACACGGAACTTGAATATGTCCAGTTATTTATTACTCGTAGTTCACACTGCTGATCAGCTGTAGCAAGTTTTCTTCTGACAAACGTGTAACGTGCAACTTTAAGTTTTTATTTAAAATATATAATTGTAGATGTAAAATGTAATTCGAAAATAAAATAAGACGAGGTGGATTGAGACGGAATCTGTTCTCTGAAAGTGTAGCTTTGAAGGATGCTCGACACTGATTGGCCGGAGGCACCCCCTCGTGACCACTGGCCTGGGAGGGTGTTTTCCCGCCAAGACAAGGAATAGCCGCACGAAGGTATCCAATTTTCAGCTATTCGTCTCGAGTGCAGGGGGGTCATTTAAAGGGGCAGGGGGGGGCGAACAGCCCCCCCTGGATTTAGAAGAAAATGTGGAAACGTTTTTGTGTCTTTTGTTATTATATTAATACTAACGCAAGCACGTAAAACCGAAGTTTAATTATTAAAGTTTCTAATGTATACAAGCTTATTTAATAAAAAATATGCAACGAGGTCACTATCACCAAAAAAAAAATCTTCCCCCCCCCCCACTCTCTCACCAAGAAAAACCTGAAATGACGCCCCTGTGCGGCGATAGGCACCCCGCGATGACATTCGTCGTGAATGATTTTTGCTGAATAGTGGAATTGAGAGCAGAGGCGCTGCGCTAGGCACCCCAGAGTATTTGATATTCATCTTCTTGAAAGAGTTAAGTTCGGTATTTTCTTGCACGCCCTACGAGAGCAGTTTTCGGTTAGTTCAATAAGCCAGGAAACAAACATTCAGCACTTGTTATTGTCGAGATAGATAACCCCTGTGTTACCTGCGTGGTACATACGAGGAACGTCGTAAGCGGTTAGCGTCCTCTCAACAATGTGTTTTTCTCTCTTGTCTCTAACTAGCGTAAGTAATGTAGTGGCGTAAACTACGGCAAATAAGAAACACTGTTAAAAAGGAGGGTGCAGGGGGGATTCTGAGGTTATTAACTGACAGTCTGTGACGTCAAATCATATGACATGTACCCAGAAGTGTCACCACAGTGCAAATTTGCTGTCGCGTAAACGTGTTAAAAGGCGATAATGAGCGACGAACTAATTAACACAGGGACAAATTAAATACCGACGGAGAACAGGAGCTGGGCATAGTGATTTGCAGCGTGGCACTGGCGCCAAGCCTCTACTTGATTTTAATATAACATTTTTAGTCCTCCCGTTTCACGCCTAGAGTCTGCCTTGGAGCTTCTAATGCGGTATTTACAACCAGTGATTTTTCGTGAAAATATTTATGCACAAACTTGTTTCTCTGCCTTATACACCCATCTGTAACTCTGACTCATGGTCAGTGATTGGATGTATTTTACTATCAGAGTCTTGGGATTCTACCCGCGAATCACAGACGTGTGGTGTCGTAGTAACCTTACTCTCATTGGCTCAGTCAACTGAACGACGACTCTGCACAAACACACTCTCCCAAGAAACATGAAGCATAGCTGCAGATGTGCACGTAAGTCAATGAAACAAGATGGCACGAAATTATTTCCCCAAAAATTAGGGGATCTAATGACTCTATCCAGTTTGCCGCAACATTGTTGTTTTATATGTAAATTCCACGCATAGTTTTACGGAGACTTTGCTGAAAACATCGTGCGTGTAAATTAACTCTAAACGCAATTACAAACTATTTCAGTCCTGCTAATGACTTGTAAACATCACAGTAAGATATTGCGTCTATTGTGGAAGTCGAGACTGCATTGACGAACGTATTGCCACTGATGTCTACAGGGATTGGTTGGCTACTGTATGTGGGTGATTGATGTGAGAGTGAATGTTAATTTTAGTGTATTACATTCAGTTTTCACTTACGTAAACGGAAATATTAAGAAGTTATTTACTTATTTTTTAACTTTGAAAAATTTCCGTGTGTGTTTTAAAACGCAATAAAATTCAGTGCACACTTGCGGTAGGAGAACATAAGCGAAAGTCTAAATAACATTATATCATTCTCACGTAGAAGTCCATAAATAATGTTAGAAATTACGAAAATATTTTTTAAAACATATTTTGTAAAATTATACATTTAACAAGTCACCATCCAGTCACAAAATTTTTTTTTAGCGTACGCAAATAATACTGCTTCATTCAACACATACATAAGTATAAATTATGTATATCAAACAGTACATGAAATGGCGCCATAAATATACTGTGATTGTGTATACGATACACAAATTAGATGGAGCGCTAAGGGTGTCACTGAACGGAGTATGTAATGTAGTATCACCTCTACGTGTAAGTGACTGAACAATCACGCAGTGTTTTACTAGAACGTATTCATTTTCGTATACGACCGTATTGTTTTATTTATGCTAAGTATTGTTTAAGGTCAACGGTTATTTCTATCTTTGTGTTTTTCAAATTCATTGTTATTTTCCGACAAGCGGTAGTCTGGAAAAGCCGATAGCCATTTAGAGGACAGAAAATCATGTTTTTAATAAGTTTTTTAATAAGCATTTTCTAACGTAGAGTGACATATTTTGAGGTGTTGGTGTTTTTTCTTAGATATACAAATGCAATGCGCGTTTACTAATTTAGTTTTAAGTGGAATAATCGCAACTCGCTGGAACGCACTTCAAGCGCACGCAGATCAATATTTTCCTCAACTCGGCGCAGATAATTATTTTTCTCTGAAAGCGACATAGTCGCCGCATTTCGATAATCACTGGTCAGTGATTTCAGTAATGTCAGTTACTGTTCCGATACTGTTGTCGAGCACTGACGGTCACAGAACTGTTCACGGTCGACTCCTCGTGCGAGGCTACACGACTACTGGTGCACTAGAGCTCGGTGTAGCGTTCAATAAAATTCGCTCAATTTGATTGCGGCGCAAGAGGTCACCTTCATTAAATGTGTATATCTCTGGTTAAATTAATTTGCTCATTATTTTGGCAAAAATCGTTGTGTGTAATTGAACTTTTCAAGTTTTTCTATATCGACTTCCAAAATTTTGGATACTTCAGTTGACGTTTTTAGCGTTAATTCGTGCATCACGCTCCTTTAAAGTACTAAAGTGCAGTACACACGGTTATCTTTCTTGAACAAGAAGGTGATCACTAAAAGGTGAACAAGAAAGTGTACAAAGCTTCATGAGCGTACGTACCGTACACGCGGTAGTTATTGCGTGCTAGTTTGAATGAGCCTATATGCCGAATAAAAGTTGGAAATATGAGGCCTTTTTATGTTTTTTACTATTTTTTAATTCGTTGATAATTTTTTACCATCGCAATTAATAAAGGATATGGAATTTGAAATTTTTAAACTATAAAATAAATCAGTTACATTCAGGTTAGAAACTGATAAATAAATGTTTTCTGGTATACAAGGCTTGTTCTACTCTCAAATAAACACTATTTAGAATAAATCAACGTACACAAACGAACCAAATGAAAACATAGACAAACTACTTGCACGAGATGGTGAATGAAAATTTGAACCTCCTCTAAAATGATTCTAGCTAGAATGCAAGACCTTGCATGCACGCTACTTGCATACAAGTCGGCTTTTCACCCGATGCAAGTCACCTTGAACAGGAAGGTGTTCACATTCTTGCTCAAAAAGTATAACCGCGTGTACTGGGCTTAAATGTACCCACTTTGTACGCGACATGTTGACTGCGACCATGGTTGAGTTGCGGCTTATCCCTGCAGAGGTATATTGTATACGACGGGTCGCCTATAGACTGTTATTGGTAAAGCGAGGACTTTTGAAGACCGTCTTGTCTAGAATAATAATTAAAACATAATTTTTATTTTAACGGGAGACGTTTACTTTTGAGTACGGGATACACTTTGATTAATACTGAGAGTACCAGTGGCGTACCGTGGTCGTGTTCCAAGGCGTGCAATATAAGCTCCGACTATACGCTTTGATCACGTGGACTCGATGTGCCTACCTGTCATATTCCGTAAACATGTGTTGTGTACACCGAGGTGTATCACTGGAGAATATGTTCCTTGCCTCTTATATGCTTCAGGCGCAAAACTGTGCGTACCTCTATCAGTATAATGGGTTCACAGACAACTTAGTGTTGTGTTGTATTGTCATTGCTAAGGCCCGGTAGTTTTCGCGAAAAGATTTTTGCCTCACTTTGTTTCAGTGCCTTACGTGCGCACCTGCATCTCTGCTTTGTGGTCAGTGATTGGATACAAAGTCTGGAGGTTAAACCCGCAAAACACAGACGTGATGTGTCACAGTTATCCATGTATTGATTGGCACAGTCAAATGAATAATGACTCTGTACAAAAACACTCTGCCAATAGTCATGAAGTTGAGCTGCAGGTGTGCACGTAAGACACTGAAAGAAAGTGGGGCAAAAATCTTTTCGTGAAAACTACCGGGTCCTAATCATTGCTAGACATGATGGTTAGAGATGGTGAAATTTCGCGAATTCAATGACCTGCAAGTTACTGTAGAATCAAACATCTTATGCATACTCAAGTTCCGACCATTTGTCTACTAGCTGCTACTCGGTAGAACAGCGGACAATGAACGAATGTACAGGGATTGCGTATGCATAGGATATTTGATTCTCACATGCAGGTCATTGAATTCGTGAAATTTCACCATCCCTAATAATGGTTTACTGTGGGAAAATTTGACTGTTCGCTGGGTTTCAACGTTCGTTCAGCTTACCGAAAGCTCACTGGCTTTTCCTTGTACGTGGAGCCGTTACGCTATTTGACTGAGCCAATGAGAATCCCACTATCGTAATATGTAATGCCTGTTATAGGTCTGCAGACATCTACGTTGTGTCAGACGTACATCACACAATCATGCATACCGCGAGAAACTACAGCGTTTTCAAGGGTACATAGATACAAAAAAATTACGCGATACACCATCATCTCTACTGATGATATATCGCGAAAAATTTTTGTGACTACATACGCTTGAAAATGCTGTCGTTTCTCGCAACATGAAAGATTGGACACGTCTGACACAAAGTTGCTGTCTGCAGACCAATAACCGGCTTTAAATTTTACAATAGCGGGATTCTTATTGGCTAAGTCAAATAGGGTAACTGCTCCACGTACAAGCAAAATCCAGTAATCTTTTGATAAGGGGGGCGTACGTTGAATCCCAGCAAACAGTCAAGTTTTCCCGCAATAAACCATCATCTCTAGTCATTGTTTAGCACCGCATGCCTTCGAACGCGACCACGATGCGCCACTGGAGTGTACTATTTCATGTAAACAATTAAGGGGAAAATACAAAATAGCTAAAAATTAAAAAGTAGCCATGACTTCAAAAGTGCTAACTTTACGGTGAACCGCCTAGGCCAGCATCCTTCCAGCGGGTGGTACACGTGACAGATCGCACGTCTCTACGGCACGTGCCCACGCCACTGTGGTCGAGCTTGTAGGAGGGGGAGAGGGAAAGTTGTCGATTGCAGAAAGAGGAGGCTGGGTGTGGCAGCTTCCCTCATCTTCACCACATAGCTGCTTTGAGCACTCGCAGCTTGTCGCCAATCCTACAGTAGGACTGGTTCTTCAGGACAGACGGCAGTTGGTACGGTTGTACCGAGCCTCGATCAAACATCGCTATAGGCTGTTCACTTTAAACTAAGCACCCTTCCCCCACCGGCATTTATAATAACTGAAAACTATATTCTATTGGTAGAGCCACGATTTTATGGCGAAAAGATTTTTGTACGATTTGGTTTCCATGCGTTATGTTCACATCTGTTTCATGGTCAGTGATTGGACGTTTTAACTGTCACACGTCTTGAGGTTCTACTGACGAATCACAGACGTATTGCGTCACAATAGCCTCATTGTTATTGGTGCAGTCAAGTGAAGGATGTGTCTGAGCAAAGACACGCTGCCAATAGCCGTGAAACAGAGATGCCGAGGTGCACGCGTGACACTGAAACAAAATGTTGCAAAAATCTTTTCGCGACAAAATCGTGGCTCTATCTATTGAGGCCAAAGGTGACAATTTTTCAGTGTGCTGAGACGTTTACACTGGTTCTTAGTTTCATGATAGTTTTTAGATTGAAAAAAGTAAAAACGAACGCAAAATAGCTTAAAGGAAAATTTAAGCAGCGCTCACTTTATCATGGACATACTGTTTACACCGATGTAGCGCAGCTCAGATGCAGAGAAGTACAAACTAGTCTTCATTTGCCCCTCTGTGGTCACATGTTGTAACTGAATAGACCCCCGCGTTTTCTATTTGCGCATGTACGAACAAAGCAAATGTACTTGTAACGAAGTATTTGATTGGCGTGTATTTACAACCATACTGTGCCCATCACGTGACCTCTTGTACTTCTGTGTATGCGTATTTTATCCCGCTTCAGCGCAGCCAGATTCAAAGCGTGTACGAATTTTGCATTGCCCCTAGGACTCCAGTGGTGTTGCAACGATTAAGTTTCGGCATTGGTCGAAGAAGAGTTGGGAGAGGAGGTAGGACGTTGGGGTGGTACATAGCATCCATCCTTTAGCAAGGACGTGCCAACTATTATACGACTGAGGGGAGGGGGTGAATTACTATAAAAATATCTTGCAATGTGATTTGACACTTGGATATGATCGTCTTCATTTTCCCCTGCAAATAAATCAATGTCATTTTGAAATGTTAGTGTGTGAAAAGAAGGGGAGAGGGCGAGAGACCAAATTTTCCCTCATATATTTACTTAATTTGGGGGAGGGGGCAGGATAGGTGCCCACCTCGCCCCCTCCACTTTTCATATGTTGACACGGGTCTATCCTTAAGTTATTGTTGGTCGCCTTCCACAAAATGTAACGTAATTTGGAATATACAATAATGTTAGTGTTAATATAATAAGTGTAGGAAAACCAAGCATCTCAGTCTGCTTCTAACTCTACAACTGAGCAAAACTGATCATGCCCTCACTTACACAGACAATGAAAGAGAAAGAAAGATATGCATATGCTTGGATTGTGATATATTTTGAAGCTGATAATTAGAGGCACGAGTATTTCGCGTATTCATCTGGCAACAGCTTAGATTTATCAGACCTACAGACACACTGGCCAAAGTCAAATATCCATTGGCTTCTAAACGTAACACGTGTTACCACCACGACTTGTTTCCTTATTTATCACTGGCTTGCACTAATCACAGACGGAGTAGTGAAGTATACATTATTGACATTCAACCTGACCTAGAATCAATACGGGAAGTAATCATGCCTCTACCGATAATCAATTAAAAATTGTTTGTGGCCAAAATGAAACGTAACATAACTATTTTTTCTTTCAACTTCGGTTTCTTTCGAGGGTAAATGACGTTTGCCTTTCTCCTTGCTACTATCATTTCAGTCATCATTGATAGTTGTAGTTAAAATATTGTACAGAAACCCGGAAATTTCGTGGATTCAACGACCTGCCAGTTAGCTTCCACAGTCCTGTGTACACTCTGTCCTTAACTGCTTGTTCATTGCCTTTTGCTGGAGATGATGATTATAGACGGGAAAAATTCGCAGGTTCACTAACCTGTAGGCTAGCATGCAAGAATATTTATTAACTGAGGCAGACAGCAGATGCTCTGCAAGAATATTTATTAAGGAAGAATGCAGCAGATGCTCATGTTGTTAGTGATATAGGTTAGTATTAAGTATACATACATTATTGGCTCAGAGACTTCCAGGAAGTGTCAAATAAGTCAAAGGTCAACTGCGAAAGTGACACAAACTTACAGTTGTTGGAATTCTAGCTAGTACACAAAAGAAAACGCGAATTTTTCCGGTCTCTAATCATGATATATCGCGAACATGTTTTGTGCCAACATACTCTTAAAAATGCTATGGTTTCTTGCAACATATATGATTCGGTGATATACTTCTGATACAACGTAACTGTCTGCAGACCAATAATAAGTATCAAATATTACAATATCGGGATTCTTACAGTCTCAGTCAAATAGGGTAACAGCACTTTAGTACAAGCGGAAGCCAGTAATCTTCTGGTAAGCTGAACGTGGGTTGAAATCCAGCAAACAGTCAAGTTTTCCCGCGATAAACGATCATCTCTACCTATTGCTCAAGTGGGTAGCCAGTTGTACATGTGACAAGGTAGCGCGGGAATTTTTCATGCAGGGTTGTTATCGAATCGGAATATTCAAACAGCGAGTTCAGTCAATCGTTTCCCAATCGCATAAGTATGAAATATTAACTTTTTAAAAAATGAATTTGTGAAATTTCCTGTTCTCATAATGTAGTACGTATTTTTAGCGTGCATTGTCTAATCTTGCTTATGAAAGTCAACGGCTAAAAATCCACACCCAATAAAAATAAGTAAATAAAACTCATTCACTATTTCCCCTATCATTCGCCATCAAACTAAATTGTATTAATTCAGTTGTTAATATTGTATATTTGTTGTTCTGTGCACAAGCATTAGTTTTCATTTTATATGTACATTCTATTGTTATTATTTCGACCAGTGTAAAAATATGGCCCTATTGAAAATTCGTGTCCACAATATTAATAGCGGTAGATTATAAAGAATAAAACATCGATTTACTGCTGTTCATTTTGCCACCAAAAACCTGAATAGATAAGTCTCAGAAACTTAAAATACGAGAAGTTGTGACGCAAATTACGGAAGCAATTAGTAAAGAAAATGTCGTAATAATTTATGTCGTGATTACGTAAAACTTAGTTATCGTCAGATTTGTCTTGTCAACCTTATCAGTTGAACTCACATTTGCGCCAAGAAGCTGTAAGATTCTTGAAAATGGGGCTTACCGCATAAACCAAAATATCCTAAGGAAGGGCAGAAGTCTCAGAGATTAAAAAATGATGAACCCCTGACGTTTGCAATTGAGAAATAATAGCTGAGAACGTAACTACTCACGAGGGAAGAAAGGCCTAATGTGTTTCAAACTGTACTAAATCGGGCGTTCAGTCACTATGTACTTCTGTAAACAAGTTGGTTTATATTTGACATTTAGCCATACCTAGCATTAGGAAAGATAATGGCAGCACTTGCTAATGCTATTACTTCAAAGTAATGAACGCTTACAGTCTAATAATATTGGCACTTGGTAGCTTCTTACGTCAGTACAGCATCACATAAACTTGTACCTAAGTTATTTTGGTTCAGCTGGCAAGCTCGAAACACGTGGGAAATTAGTTGAGCGATTATGTATGAACGATAAATATAGGCAGGAAGGGAGGTAGAGATTGCCGTCGGCAGGCAGGCTGTTGTTAGTCGGGCCGCGCTGCGGAATGCTGTTTCTAGTTAAAGTTCCTTCCACTTGCCTCTTCTCCTCCTCTGTATAATCATTATTGCTTCACCGCTCTACTATGTAGCTCCTGTCCCGATTACATTACTGAATATATCTACGTACAGCCTATTCACGCTAAAGTAATTACATGATAAGCCTTTGTTATTACGTTCCTTTTAGCTAATTAGTATATGCCTACCGTGTACAAAATGAATACTTTATAAGTCTTTGTTCTTACTTTCCATTTAGCCAGTCAGTAAACGGTGTATAACATTATTATTTTTTAAGCCTTTATTATTTTCTTTTTTTTCAGTTAGTATACAGTGTATAACATTATTACTTTTCAAGCCTTTGTTATTGTGTTCATTTTAGCCAGTCAGTATACAGTGTATAACGATATTATTTCTTAAGTCTATGTTATTATGTTTATTTCAGTCAGTGATTATACAGTGCATAACGTTATTACCTTCTAAGCCTTTGCTTTAATTTATTTTCGTCTTAACCAATTAGTATAGAATGTATAAATTGAATACGTTTCAAGCTTTTGTCATTATGTTCCTTTAAGCCAATCACTATACAGTCTATAACATGATTACTTTTTAAACCCTGGTTATTATGTTCCTTTTTGCAAGTTAGCATACAGTGTATAAAGTTAATAATTTTTAAACCTTTATTATTGTGTTCCTTTTAGCAAGTTTACAAAATGTGACAAAATTGGAAACTCGATACTTGACGGAAACATTCCTTACATCTGGAGAAACCAAAACCATCACATGCACATAGCAGATCCTTGAACACTTGGTCTATTTACTACAGCTCGTACATAACGTACGGCGTATGAACTGCAGGATTTATCATGTTACTTTAGAATACCATCACAGGAGAAGTGTGTTTGGCAGCCCTTTACCAGACACGTTGCAAACAGCTTTCAAATAGTGCGAAGATAAAAAAAAATCTAATTGGAATGTAACGCACAAAGTCAACTATTTAGAATCGTAATGTTCGCGTTTCCTTAAGACAATTTAAGGAGAGTATTTCCATTAGTTTTATAAATGGAAGTCCTTTTCACTAACAATGTCCGCGGATTTACGACGTCTTTTATCAATAATATGCTTTAAAACAAGTATGCAGATTGTATAGATTGTGTAACCATAAAAAGTGGTAATTTTTAATCAGAAGCATTTAATCAAATAAAACAATTGCCCCGAAAACGTACAATACTTAGAGATGATGGTTTATCGTGGGAAAACTTGACTGTTTGATAAGTATCCCGATATTGTAATATTTGTTGCCTTGGTCTGCAAATAGCTACGTTTCGTCAGACGTATATCACCCAATAATACATGTCGCAAGGAATCACAGTGTTTTCAAGGGTATGTTTGGACAAAATATTTTCGCGATATACCACCATGTATTGTCAATACCACACTTTGAAACATTAATATAACGTACCTTGATTCTCCGTATCGTGTGTGTTTTTTTAATGTCTTGGGGGGGGGGGGGAGGCGTGAAGTACAAGCCTTCCTGCTAGCTGTGCTGGTTTTGTATTTGTATGTACAGTATAGTGTTTGTTTAAGTCTCAAGTAGTGCTCACTCGTTCGTTTCCGCCAGTAAACTCTCCTACGAGATCCAGGCCGTGCCAACCTTACTTTGAGTAGTATATTTAAGAGTTTATTTAGAGTAAAAGATTACTGTCTTTTTTAGTAGTGGCGTGTCTTTACCCAAGTAACGTGTTCTCGCTATGATATTTTTATCATTTACACCTGCAACGAAAGAAGATATTAATGACGAGTAATATGTTTGCTATCACCGACTGTATTAATGTTTTAACGGCGTGTACATTTGCATATTTAAAACGGTTGAATTTACTCCAAACAGCGGTAGTTGAGTTCTTCTCCCAGGGTTATATTACGATATATGATTTTGATTTTGTGACGTCATTTGGTGTCTGCATTTATTACCAAATAATGTCACATAGGCTACACCTTAAAAAAAAGTACACCGAGAAAAGGGTTTGGTAAAGACAACAATATATACCGTGACGTCACAACACGGCGAGTGGTACCACGTCCAAACTCCTATCCCAGAACATATTGTATACTACTGGTATTCATTGCTTTCTGTTGTACTCTAGGTACATCGACCGGTACACTGTGGTTATCATATCAGCGGCGTATCAATGATTGTCTAATGCGGTGAAAGATTGCCTCACAGGTAAATAAAACACTGGATATACATGACTGTTTTTGTGTCTCGTACAACTTCTTGGGTATTATATAAGTTTATTTTTTCATCCAATGCAGAAATTTTATGTTTTAAAATTAGTTGAAAATTCTAGTAACAGATGTAATAAAAACCACAGCTTAGATAATTCGAAGCGCTGCTGACAATATAATCTACACATCACGTCCACATGTGTTCTTGAGCGGTAGAACTTGAACAAAATCCAGATATTAAATCGCATTAAATACATTTCTCACGCGTCGCACTGTGCTGTGAAGTCGACAGCCTAGGACATTGCTTTAACCTTGCCAGCAGTTTGAGGTGATTTGCACGTAATCTAAGTCCTACCGCTTGGCTCAGTAGATAGAACTCCTGGCTGCTGGACCAAAGGTACCAGGTTTGATTCCCGATTGGGGAGGTCGATATTCACAGTTGCCTCTTTGGGTTCAGGACTGTGTGTTGTGTTGTCCCCTCGTCACACCGCAAAATCACCTCGCCTAGTCTCCCTGGTTGGGAAGGAAGGGGGGCGTCGTGATTTCGGGAGCGCGTCGTTTGTCCTAAAGGCGTTTGCCCTACAGCCGTTTGTCCTAAAGGTGTTTGCCCTACAGCCGTTTGTCCTAAACGTGTTTGCCCTACAGCCGTTTGTCTTAAACGCGTTTTCCCTACAGCCGTTTGTCCTAAATTCGTTTGCCCTACACTTTAGGGCAAACGACTGTAGGGAAAATAACGTGTAGACGTGATTTCCATCATCCGGCGCCCTTCGTGGTTCTAAACCTGCCTTTGGGCAGAACATCCCTCCCATCGCTGGTAACATAAAATTAAATATGCTTTTGAACGTAAGCGACAAGTATGTTTTATCATCGAACGAACAATGCGGCATTAAAGTGGTCGTCTGGTTGAACACATTTACCGCGCAGAAGTGCGGAAGTTGTGAGGACGACACAATGCGCGCGTCACACCTCACGCTGGCTTCTAGGCACAGGTCACTGAACTAACGTGAAGTCTTCTCGTCGACAACGCGCCTGTATGAGACTTTTCAGTGGTCACCCTATCATGTTATGTCCTATTATTAAATATAAAGTTGTAATGTATACGTCTGTAAAAGGTTTAGCGGCTAGATTTACTCACCTAAAAGCGACCGCAAAAACACACATTTTCGCCGTTTTCAACTGCGAGAAAATATGTTTTACAGTGGCGAACTTGAAATCTGGTGTACACACGTGCAGTGTTATTTGAATGCTATTCCTAAGTATAGGCGGTTCGGGATAAAATGAACACTCGAAAAACCATGCTAAATTTATATTTTCAGCCATTTCATATCTTTCCGCGAGTAACGGCTAACGACGGGAAATTGTGCGGTAGGTAGGAACCTGTATATTTTGATAAAAAAAAGTTTATTAAAATATATATAAAACACCAATACGTCAAATTTAGTTGATTTTATTTCAGTATTGTTGCATTTAAATAAGAAAATACATGGAACTATATTGCGTAATTTCACTGCGAACCATACAAGGAATAAGGCAACTTTATATGCAGTAGCGACTAGTGATTTTTTTTTAACGGTTAAATCTTGAGTGTTCACTTTATCCCGAACGCCTTGAGACCTCATTCACGTGAAATGAGCAGTTTTCAAACAATCTGGTAACGGCCGAACATCTGCACATCGCTCGGTGACATATGGGCAGGCGGCCACCTTAACAGTTTAATTATCTGCAACACTTTTGTTTCAATTATAAGTATAATTTATTTTAAGATATTTCACATGTATCAGTATTACACATTTATTATATATTTACGACGAAATGCCTGCGTTGTAATATGCAAGTCATATGCCTGTATGTGTAGTTAGTATAATCTTCAAGGCGAAGTGGCAACATTGTTAGTAATATTGTGTGTGTAGCGCCCAGAGAGTGGACAGGCAGGTTGTAGACCCCGGAAACTGCGAGGCAGGGAGAGAAACCTGTGTGGAAGCTTGTAGTTTATTGCTTGGCGAAGTGTGGCGCTTGAACGACAGACTGCGGCCATGCGAGCTAAGAATAACCTGCTAGTTGGAGTCGTGTTGCGAGTAGTGGGCGAGGTCAGGCTGAGCGTCGACTCGCACCTCGCACATGCCAACCAGGGACTGAGCCCGGTACCTCTCTCTCTCTCTCTATGTGTATATATATATATATACATACATACATACGTGCATACCTACATACATAGGCTACTCACATAGACACTATATACATACATACATATATATACATACATACTACTCGACCACGACAACTAGTCCTCCCGTGAGGGGAAGTAGCGTGGCGCTAGTAGTAAGTAGACACGTCACAGGGAGGGGAAGTGTACTGCACCCGCCATGAGTTCATGGCACACGACCAGTGGAGACGTAGCGCGGCGAAAACCGTGCCAGCTGCTTGTGCCACAGTATTATGGCCGTTGCTGTGGTGTGCCACACCAGTGGCGCGCGGTCGTCAAGTACAACACAGCGGTAGTTCGCAATTTTCCCGTGGGACTAGTTGTCGTGGCCGTGTAGTACATACATTCATTCATACATACATTCATACATATATACATACATTCATTCATACATACATTCATACATACATTCATACATACATTCATATATACATACATACATTCATCCATATATACATACATATGTACATACATTCATACATACATTCATACATACATACATTCATACATAGATTCACACATACATAGATACACACATACATACATTCATACATACTTTCATACATACAAACAATCATTCATACACACATACATTCATTCATACATTCATACAGACATTCATACATTCATTCATACATTCATACATACATACATACATAATGTCCAGAAACGAACGCCTAATAAGCACAGAGAACGCCATCCCTGAATTAAATTGGAGACGAAAATTGAATTGGCAAGATGTTGTACGACGACATTTTTTGTGCATAATGTAGCAACACAACGCTGTAGTTATTCCCATCTTGCGCTCAACATATATCTCACTTATCTTACTACTACAGTTCTGACCAGCATAAAATCCTATCCTGACCAGCTCAAACATAATTCTAAGTTTACTTGACGTAACATACGTAAAATGTTACCTTGGCGTGGAGCGTAAGAGGAGGATATCTCCATGCAGTGTTGCAACATAGCGCACATAAAAAAATGTCTTCGTACAACATTTTGCCACTAACATTATTTTCGTCTCCAATTTAACGAAGGATTCGCGTGGTGTGCTTAATAGGCGTTTATTTCTAGACATCCTGTATACACATACATATACACCCTGTAAAAATAGTTTATAGGTTTAATCTTCAAGCAGCGGCGAAGGAGAGGGTGGACAAGGGTACGCTGTCGCTCTCCTAGAACAGAGAGTAGGGACAGTATAGGCATTTGTACCCACACTAAGTTTTAATATTTAAAAATATTACAATTT
Source organism: Medauroidea extradentata (assembly GCA_003012365.1). Taxonomy (NCBI): domain Eukaryota; kingdom Metazoa; phylum Arthropoda; class Insecta; order Phasmatodea; family Phasmatidae; genus Medauroidea; species Medauroidea extradentata. The sequence goes on from PNEQ01065233.1 coordinate 34,079, forward strand.
CTGGCAGCTGTATATTCAATATTTAGACTCGAAAACCACTAAAGTAGCACCAATTTGTACACTAAAATCCAAATTTTCCCGTGGGAGGACACCAGAAATATCCCCCCCCCCTGCTTTAATAAGTCGTCATAGGAAAAAAGTCGTAAATAAATGTTTGTCAACGATCCTGTCCCCCCCCCCCTTTTTCCCTTACAAGAATACCTTCCGCCGTCTGGCATCAACTGTATGGGAATATTCCCCAACCTTGTGCGGGAAACCTGGTTTCCGAACGTGCGTAGAAATTTCCACACGGTATGTATTCGCCAAACAAACGACTCGGAAATTTTGCTCGCGCGTTATGTGAAATTGCCATGGAGGGCCTGTGCCAATAAATAATGAAAAATTACATTACCAGTTGTGTAACTTTCCTTTACACGTTCGGAGTAATTTTCCCTTACATGTAGGCCTAGAGGTAATTAGCTTCCATTCCAAGTAGAATAAATTTACCTCAAAAAATTTTACAGGGGTTTCGTTCCTCTCACCCATTGCAAACTCACCCTGAAACAGTGAGCATAAGTGGTCGTTTAAAATATGTTACAAACTGAAGAATTATGAAATAATTAAATCATAATGGACGTATTTTATTTATTTTACTCGATGCACAAAACAGTAGCACTCAACAGAGTTCGTGATTATCGTGGTCACTTGCTCAGATCACTGAAGAGATAGCAGAACTTCTGCTAGTTGACATTTATTATAAAGCGCCCAACATGTGCCAATGAATATAAGCTTAGGAAGAACATGCAAACAGAAACCACTACACGGACAAGAATTTTTGACAGCTACAAGATATTTTGCTAGTAATTAAACGGACAAGAAGTTCGTAACACTGGAAACAATTTTGTTAAAAACGTTGGCTAAAACTATTGTCTAGGATTGCTATTTTTCAATTTCCGCAAATTTGCTTCAAGAAATCTACAGATTAATGCTTTTAGCGTTGAATTATGTACCACGCCCTCTAAGTTCAGTCCTAAATCTCTTCATTTCACTTAACAGCCACACAGACAGGTTTCCCATGGGCCTGCTGTAGTGGTATTTTCTAGCGACGCTAATGAGACATGTTCACAAATATTCCCAGGACAGCTCGGCGTGTATGGAAAGCAAACAGTTCCTGCACGGACATAGCTGGAAGCTGAGCGACCAAGTGATCTCGTAAGACGATATGAGAGGGCGATGTTCCAGCCCGGCGGAGCAGGGACACTAGTTACTGCTTGGTTCACAGACTGTGACGTCTCCCCCCCTCCTCTAACCGTCGTCGTCGAGTTTCTTTACGCGCAAACCCCCTTTTTTTCTTTTGTATTCTACGCTAACAATTAATAGCGGATGTTATATAGATAAACGTTAAAAACGTCAACGGAATTTTTTTTATTTTCATTTCAAAATCAGCATTTTTATTTAAATACAAAAATATTTTCTTTTTTCTTTTTATATTTGTCAAGTTGTAGCCTACACCGTTGTTATACGTTTCGATTTTTTTTTTTTTTTAGTTTGATATTTCAGTTGGTTTTGTGATGTACATGAAACTGTAAAATGCAAATATTGACGTTTACAAGTCATTACGCAAAAAGTATGAGTGATACAAAATTTCATAAGAGTATAATTTAGTAACACAAAAGCCCTAATTGATAGAAATACATAAATCTGACATGTTGGATATTTTCCATTTAGACCCATGCAAGAATAAAAAACATATGGCTAGATGGGTGAATAGAAACTCGTAGTGTACTACCGGAACTTGAACGAATGTTTCTGGTTCCGATACTATTTTCTTTCAACTCCAGATGCTGGACAGTACACGGTGTATCGCGCACACGCACACATACAAACACTGACGGAAGGCACCGATCGGTAGCATCTCCACATTGAGCACGCGAGACCTCTAGCGGTTGTCAAGAGAAGTGTTTCATCAATGCTGCCAAGCTACAATCGTGGAGGTCGTAAATGTAGGTTATTTATAACGCGAGGACAGCGGTGCGTTGGCAGTGAAACAGTCAAATATAACACGAACGAATGTACTTAAACTGTGGCTGCCAACAAATTATTTTAAGCTTAATAGATAATTACGCTGAATATTTTTGTAACACAAATGTAATTTCCCATGCATAACAGCCCTTTAGTCTAGGGATATCAGGTTCGGTATATTAATTTCTAACGAGTGTGTAATATTCCTCCTAGTGAGTACTACATTGGTAATAAGCGAATAGTTCGAAAGGCATGCGTGCAAAGTACATAGCCTGATGTTCCCTTAATGTACGCACGAAATTGTAATTTATCTTTATTGTTTCGCGAATATTGAAATTCCTGCAGAAAAATATAAACTCAAGTGCTCTATTACTGACTGATTTTCGAATACCTGCTCAAAACTTTTTCCAGCTAGTTAAATAAGTCACAGGCGCGCGGTGTTGTCGTACTAATAGTTTTCCTATGGGACTTTTAAAGCAGAACATTTTATTTGTGGAAAATTTGTAGTTAAGTCCAACGAATTCTCCCAACGTTGTGTTTTACGAATCGGGGTGGTATTTTTACAGTTACAGCTGTCTAAAAAATAAGTTTATAGTCATTTTGAGGGGCCGCAATACATGTTCCTAATAAGCATGTTGCATTTTAAAAATGACAGAAGCCTAGTTTTAACCGTGTGTTCTTTTCGTAGATGAACATATTGTGAATAAGTGTAGCTGTTTAGTGTAGAAGAGAATAGGCGCGACTCACTACAACAATGTTCATACGTCAGGCGCCACATACTTAGGCGAGTGGAAAAGCGCGGAGATCTGAGCTAAGGGAGGAATGATTGCTAGAGATTAAGGCTAATTGTACTACAGATTAGAGAGCTCAGTGTTGAAAGTTTGGCACAGGAAAAAATTTTACCGATTGAGCACTGGTATCGGTAATGGGCGCAAACTTACCAATCAGCGATTTCCTGAAATTTAAGTTACGTAAACTTGATAATCCAAAACGCGTAATTGGCTTATTTTCACTTTAAAATTAAGTTAAATTACTTTTTTCATTCCTAAGCCTATTTAAATTTAATTCTTATACAGCTTCGTATTTTTCTGGTACCTTAGCGACAGCAGCGAAATTAGCGGCAGAAATTTTCCACGTACCAAACTCTCTCATAAGAAAACACATTATCTTTATAACCGACAGTAGATTGAACCTTATCAGAGATGGTGATATATCGCTGGAAAAGTTGACTGTTTGCTAAGTTTCATTGTAATATGTAAATTTCCGACGCCTGTCTTTCGTTACTGGCGAGTCCCTATCTGACCGGGCCAATGATAATTCAGGTGCGCTACGTCAGGACGTCTGTGATTCGTCTGTAAACAGCTGCTAAACCAGGCCACATAACCATCGTGCAATCGTACAGGCAGGGGTTTAGGGGGGCAGGGGGGCAAACGCCCCCACTGGATTTAGAAGGAAATGTGTATAAATTGTTTGTGTATTTTGTTATTTAAATAATACTACCGTAAGTACATAAAACCAAAGTTTTATTATTAAAGTTTATCTTTTATACATGCTTAATTAATTAAAAAAACAGTCGCTGTCGTCCAACAAAACAAATCTCTCCCCCCCCCCCCCCCCGAAACCTGAAATGACGCTCCTGCATACAGAGTGCAGGATGCTACGCTGGTTTGTAGAATACGATGGCAGAAAAGATTCTAGCTATTTTCTACCATCCCTAATGGTTGCGCTTACATTGATTTTCAATATAACATTGCGCTATACATTTTAGCAGATATTCTATACAAGCTTACTAAATTGAACATGGATTCTGATTCGTCGTCAGCTAGGCAAAGTAGATAATACACGAAAGTGTTGTTTTAAACTCAACACTTCCATCGTCACAAAAGACGGTGTTAAAGGATCCATTTACATAGATGGGGCGCTTATACTACGTCGTAAGAGTAGTTGCCTCGTGTTTATGCTAGCCGTGGGCGGGTCCAGAGGGGCAGGGAGCCTGGATTCCCCTTTTTTGACGTTTCAAAATTGTTAAATTGAGATTCAATTTCTTTTTAGGAAACACCTTAATAGCCCCAATTTGCATCCTTAAAACTAAATTTTCGGGGAGAGCGCCCGGACCCCCCCCTCCTTTTTCTTTGACACTCGGGATGTGGGCTGGATCCGTCCCTTCCCATTTTGTAGTAATTATAATTAGAGATGATGCTATACCGCGAAAATATTTTGTGCCAACCTACACTTGAAAACGCTACAGTTTCTAGCAACATGTATGATTCGGTGATATACTTCTAACACAACGTAGCTGCTTGCAGACATATCACTGACATCAAATATTTCGAGATCGGGATTCTTATTGACCCAGTCAAATAGGGCAACAACTCTACACACAAAGAAAAGTCAATAATTATCTAGTAAGCTTAGCTGTGTTGAAATCCAGCAAACAGTCAAGTTTTTCCACGATAAACCATTGTTAGAGATGATGGTTTATCGCGGGAAAACCTGATTGTTTGCTGGCTTTCAACGTACGTTCAGCTTATGAAAAGATGACTGCTTTTCACTTGTGCTTAGAGCTGTTGTCCTATTTGACTGAGCCTATACGAATCCCGTTATTGTAATATTTGATGTCAGTGATATGTCTGCAAGCAGCTACGTTGTATAGGACGTATAACATCCAATCATACATATTGCAAGATACTACGGTGTTTTCAAGGATATGCTGGCACATAAATTTTTCGCGATATAGCATCATATCTAATTATAATAATAAATGTACTCAGATACTGAGTTGGAAAACTTTCGCTTAGTGTACGACAGTACGCGTGGTTCAAGCATATGGTGCTTTAGCACATTCAAATTTTACGTCTTAGCACGTTACCATCGCGAAACATTATTCCCCGATCGATTAACATGTAGGTATGGAGTAATCGATTCTTTAGGTCGACAATCCCATTTAAGAGTAAGAATGTCTGCGCGGAATCGTCATAATTAAAACCTTTATGTGTGATGCTATGGCACGTACATTTAGGCAAGAAGTGAATCTGTGCACACATTTAGAAGTACATTATAAGTGGCAAGCTGATTGTACACAGTGTCAGTGAAATTTAGTAGGCAGGTGATGTTTCAGTTTAATATCTATTTTTATTAAAAACGCATATAGATAATGTTTAAGAAAGTTCCAGAGGGAAAAATATCATAATTTTGTATTTGTATAAAACAGCGTTAGTTTTATATACGTTACCTGGGAGTTCATTATCCTCTTAGGAAAAATTTAGCTAAGCCAGTTTAGGCCTACCCATAATGGCATTTGAAAGTCCAAACACGCATGTTTTTTAGTTCATACTCCCCACAAAAGCCAATCAATATAACGAAACCAAATAATTCACAGTAAACGTATGTGTTACGGGCTAGGGCTTTAAGTACATAAAAACTCATTCAAACAATACTTTGTATTTTTTCAAAAATTCAGAATTTTGGAAATTGGGTTTTTATATACTTAAAGTCCTAGCCCATGACACGTACTTTTACTGAGAATTATTTCGTTTCATTATGTATATTGGTTATTGTGGAGTGAATGAACTAAAAACATGCTAATATGGACTTCGAAAAGCCATTATGGGAAAACAGGCTGAGGTCAATTTTTTTATAAGAGTATAATGTACTCCCGCTATACGTTTACAAAATTAACACTGTTCCATACAAATATAAAATTATGATTTTTTCCTTCTTGAACGCCCTTAACGTTTCGTCAATAGTGAGAGAACATTAAGTGACATAACCAGGAAACGTGAGGTGAATCGACCATGGTCTGTAGCTTAAGGAGGATCATGTTCCCATTTTGTAGGTAGATTTTCAGTTCTTAGTATTGGAGGGTGGGGGGTTATTATGAAATTATAATTTTAGGAAAGAATAATAAACTATAAATTATACACAGTCAACCGTATACAGGCAAATCAAGCGTATAAAAGGTGAATCAACTAGATATTTTGATTTGGGCCAAGTATATTTTTGTTTTGTGTTATATGAACGCATATATGGTTGGCTGTACTGCATCTTTTTTTTTCCTGTGCAGTATTCTTAAAACTTACGATATTTTCAGTTTTGTAAAAATCGCAGGATTTGTCAATATTCCTGTGCCTCCTTTGCATCGCCCCTCGCCTGTAGTGAGGAACCATCAAAATATTGGACAGGAGTGATAAACTGAAATTGTGACAGCTGGACAGAGATAAAAGTACGTTAAATAGAAACAATGAACCGACGAGTGTCTTGACAACGTTCTTGTTACTTTAGTTCTCCCGCACAGAAACAAGCAAGGTGAGATGATGTTACAAGCTGAATCAGTGTGGAATGGAAAGACGAAAGGCCTGAGTGAGCGACACGAATAAACGCTCTCAAGTGAGTCATTCCAATTATTATCCATAAGAGTATTAACTCTTCGCGCCACAATATTTCAGGTTCGGCAGAAATATGGAATCGAATTCTCAGAAGTTAAATGTTTGTGGCTATAGACAAAACGCTTTTAATTCTGATAGTATGTGGATGTAACGATACCTATTTCGTGCAGCGTACATTTAGCTTCCGTTTGCTTGATTATAACGGTGGATAAGAAACAGAAACTATTTTTTGTGAATGATTTCTTGCAAAAACTTAGTGCGTAAAAATTTTGTGGTAAAAATAAATCTAGAAAATATGTTGCCAAAATATTTCGTATCTAACTTCAGGCATTCTCCTAGTAAAATGTTCAATTTTACAACGAAAAAAAAAGAAAAAATATATATATATATATATATATATATATATATATATATATATATATATATATATATATATATATATATATATATATATATATATATATATATATATATATATATATATATATATATATATATATATATATATATATATATATATATATATATATAGGCATTTCTCTACAAAATATTATTTCGTTGGAAATAAAACGTATTTGCAAAATAGGCAAGATGTCATTACAGTAATGTGATATGAATCGTTTAAGCTTTCATTGTATAGCAAGTCATCCAAGTGAAACAATACACTTTGTTAGTGACTCTTAGCAAAACCTGTAGACGATATTTTAATTTTTTTTTTTTCAGAAACCCCACAAGTCATAAAAATACAATTTTACGAACCTACTGCATTTATGATTAATGGAAGTCATTTTCAAAATATTAAATCTATGATTTGTGTTAACACAAAGGGGGTATTAGTCACGCTATGTGGATATTTGTTTTTTAATAAAATTTTGTAAAATAAGTGACTTAGAGACTTTTTCAGGGAAAGAGAATGACTTACGGTTTTTTTACATAAAAGTAGGAATCTTAAGACTACGTTATTCTTATGAGCTTTCTGCACAAAATACGTTGCATGACCGTTTCTTTTCAACCACTTCCATGATGTAACTTGAGGGGTTTTTATACACTACAAAGACAAGCTCAACAAGAATACAGCAAAAAAAAAAAATAACCCCATTAAAAAACTGATTCATTCAATATTCAAATCGCAACTAACTGAGCGCTTTTTGTTTCAAGCTCTGGTTCATTTTTTTATTTCTATCGATTGTAGATCAGTCCCCACATTGAATTTTAGTATTCGGTACTAATGTTATTTAAAAATACTTTTATAAATTAGCGTCTTATAATACTGGGATTCTCACGCTATACTCTATAAAGCTAGAAACATGTATATACTAGTTTCTAATCGCAATCATTCTAAATAAAATAGTTTAAGGTTCGCATTTGAAGTTTATGTTGTTATGTGAGCAAACACTGCCGTGCATATTTTCTCACAAAATGTTTTCTAATACCCACAATTAAAGTGATCCAAAATTATGATACAGATCGAGCATGCATGAGTACAGATGCAAAATAATTAATCCATGCCATATTATACTCACCACGTTTTTGCTGGATATCTTTGGCAGCTAGACAAGAGAAATGTTTGTCATTAATGCACGTTCAATGTTTCATTACAACCACGGTCGTAGAAGAACAGGTCTGGACACTCGCCTATCTACCAATGTATTTTGCTTGACCCCCTTGTTGTTTGGCTGTGGTTGGTCACCGAGAATGTTGTACTTTTTGGCACTGTAATCCAGGCGGTCGGACCCAAACTCCGCCCACTTTTTTCCATTGTTAACATTATAAAGTAAATAAAGATTGCTGGAGCCATGATTCAAAATTGTGAGCGAAGGAAGTATTTCATAAATTGATAAAAAAAAGTACGATTTGATAAACTGTATATCTAAGTGGGGGGGGGGGGAGTAGTTTGAGCTCGACCGCCCGGATTACAGCGCCAAAAATGTATAGCATTATCGGTAACTTGGTGAACTTCAGCCAAACAACAAGGGGTTCAAGTTTCCAGGCGAGTGTCCAGACCTGCTCTTCTACGACCGTGATCACAACTATTTCTTTTAATTGCACATTCAATATTCTCAACCAAAGTAGATATTTAATCCGTGCATTAAAGCATTTACATAGTTGCCACATGCGAACGAAATCAAATAAACTGCATTACAACGAAATCTACAGTTTAACTACGTCTATAGAAAAAAATATCGAATTAATTTTAATGTTATTAACTCCGTACGTTGTCACAAATGAAAGTAATATCGCTCGTAAATACAACTAGGATATATTTATTTGTATCAGTTAATACTAATAAATTTTTGTTGATCTACTGGCTACAAACATTTGGAAGTAATTAAAACTTTCCTTGGTTTCTTACGTAACATTACGAAACCGTTCCTTTATACTGAGCTATTGTGGGAAAAAAGTAATGTTTAAAAAATTTAAGGGACTCACCTTCTTCATTGGGACCGGGACGGAAGTTGTTCCATTCTCACTCTGCGTGTGGATGCGTAAAAAAATGTACATTATATAGTTAATACTGAGCATTAAAATAATCCTTACATTACATGGTACGGAACAAAGAAATCTATAAGTAATTTTCGTGCAACAAATGGGATACCAAAAAATTACTACGTTCACAAACATTTTAGAAAAAAAAAACTGTTGCTCGCTTGCTCTCTCTTTCTCCCGCTCTCTCTCGCTCTTTATGTCTTTCTCTCTCTCTCTCTGTATATATATATATATATATATATATATATATATGAGAGAGAGACTATAATATATATAAGAGAGAAAGACTATAATATATATATATTTGAGAGATTATATATATATATGAGACTATATATGTATATATACATGTATAAATTTATTTACATAGAGAAATGGCTAGAGAGTGGGTGTGAACATACATATGAATGGTTAGAGAGGGATACAGAGTGTGTGTGTATATATACACGCACACACTTTCTAACCACTGACCTTCCCTCATCATCTGTTTCGGCGTGCTAGGCAACAGTTCACAGTCCTGGATCAAGCTACTGTGGGATGCCATCGCAGATGTTATTGGCAGGTCCGTACCAGATGAGTCGTTCGGACCATTTAATTGGACGCACTGTAGCATCGAGGTGGACTGAGTGTCACAGCAGTGGGGGCGTATACAGTAAGACGTCGATAATGTAGTATTCCAACGTGTGGGTTGGTATTGGCAAACGGTATCGGCAGCATTATGCAATGTTTCTCTCGTGCACGGTTCTCGCGACAATGTCTAGATAGGCGAACATTTGAACCAATCCATCTCCATCTTAGGGAACACGGAACCTTCAAACACGACTCTGGTCGCAGCGGACGGCTGAGATTGACGAGTTGTCTAGTACCATGCAAAAAACTGCTATAGGCTGTTCATTATAAACCGAGCACTTAACAACATTTATAATAACCAACAATTGGGGGAAAAGTGATGAGTTTTCAGCGTGGTGAAACGTTTACGTTTGTTTTCAGTTTCATGATAGTTTTCACATTGAAAAAAGTAAAGATAAATACAAAATAGTTCAAAGAAATATTTAAACAGTGCTCACTTTATCATGAACAGTCTATACATACAGTAACATTATCTAGCCATTGTGCTATGTTCTGTATCTTGTAGCGCAAAAATTGTGCTTTTACTGTCCTATGATGATGTAACATTTTCTGTTCTTCTCTATGCGAGGATGTGCATACACGTACATACAAACTATAAGGTGAAAGTACCGTGGTTGCCGAGTGGCCAGACCACTCGCCTTCCACCTAGGTCGGTCCACTGATTTTCGTAGATGGGAATCGTGCCGGACGATGTCTATGGTCGAGTTTTCTCGGGATCTCCCGTTTATTACGGTGCCTCTCCATACCAGGGCCTCATATCATGTCATCATCCGAGGTAAGTTGTAAGTCTGCAGTTCGGAGTGTGATACTCTGACCCCTCTGGTACCCTCACCATAAGATATTTATTTACAATGCGAAATGAAGGAAGTTGAATGAGGAATGAGTAAGTTAGATGAGCACCCAAAATAGACTACTTACTCAATCCTGATCTGTGCCATAAACTCCATTGCTGACCAGGTCTTGGCATCAAAAAATAGAGTTGAATAGTTTAGGAGTATTGGCGTTATGCCAGTACTGGACAAAACTAGGTACAAATTACCTTACAGCAAACCTACAGTTATGACAGTAAAATATGTCGACGAATTTAAAGACACAATGAGAACTTGTTTGAGACCAGTAAAAAATAAAAATAAATAAATATTTTTCGTTCTTACACTTGTCTGTTACTAGCGTATTTAACACAAGCTTAATAAAGAGCAGAATCACAGATTCCTATAATTGATATTTCACAGATGCAGTAAATATTGTAATCAATATTGCAAAATTATTTGCAACCTCAAATTTTTTTCGCCTAATGCATACATAAAATACAACACCGCAAAATTAACATTTTATCGAAAAGTAGATATTTTACATACCTTTTTAGGTAAAGATTCCTCCTCTGGTGTTTTCTGTTAGCATGCAACAGTACATACGGATTATATTAGTAAAAAAAAAAAAAAAAAAAACCTGAAACAAAATGTAAAATTTAGATCCAGTCTTATATGCGTGTGTTTCATGTAAGCCAATTACGTAATTAATTTACGTCACATCAGCAAACTAATTGTGATAAAACGCTGTGGAGAGAATTGTAAACAAAAATAATTCAAAAATAGCACAGAAGATTGACGTATACATATTGACATTTCAAGTATCAACGTTGAAAAATCTAAGCAGAATGTAAACAGCCATTAGCAAATATGACAGAAGCAGTATTATTGCTGATTTATTTCTATCGAGTTAACTGAGTGAAGCAAATAGCTTATCGTACTTTAAGAAATTACTTGGGATTTTCTAAGGCACTTTTTAAAATGGTAAAATCAGTAATCACAAGATGCTGAATGCTAAAACTGTCTCCTGAAGCATAAAACATCGCAAACATTTATTCATACAGATACATACGATTTTAAAATGTTCACTTCTCGCATTCTGTGTTTGGTATAGTGCCACTTGAAAATATTTAGAATTATGGAATACTAAAATTTATTCTATGCTCAACTATAACAGTTACTCAAATATGGAAAACACTGTACGTTTGTTAATTACCTGTTTCTCCATCTTGAAATGGTTCCATAGCAGCACAAAAAAAAAATATTAATGTTAAAACGTCTACACGCGTGATACAATGTTAAAACAACTGAAACAAAGTTTTCCACATAACCTCGGGGACATAGGCCTAAATGTAACAAAACAAAACATTAAATAACATTAGTTTGCTCTATAACTACAGCTGTTTTAGTATTTAATACGTCGAGGGTTGAATTAAATATTAAAGTAAGACACCACGAATAGGATTTTCCTACTGGGATTTTCTTTTTTAATAATGTCAGTGTACTGAAACTGGTACTTTGATGCTGTTATAAAAACAATCAACAGGTTAGGTTAAACTACCGTGAGACTACGTTAAACTCTACGCTACAGTTACAAAAATGTCGTGCTAATCTTGCTATATTTTTCAAAATACCTTGGAAAACAACCAATTTAAGTATTTTATTAATACAAATGTAGCTAATGCATAGAGGACCTTTCACATACTGTACAATACGAGAGACAGTGCCCCGCCCCTTTTTTCCAGCAGACTCTCGCCAAGGTCGTCAGCGATAAAGGAATTTCTACACGAAAATTGATTGTACTCTCTCGGAACAGTCTATCTTATTACAGAACCGTAGGTGCACACTTAAAATATTTGTCACGCTGCAAGTTGTTTGTGATATTGTCATTGCCTGAGAAATAGATAATTCACAAAGAACTCTAAGCTTGTCTAGGCGTGCCATTGGGGAAGTTTACGGATGAATTGTTTGCTTTAATGCGTGTGAAGAACAAGCATAAGTCAGCACACACATAGCAAACATTAACATTACAGCATTGCACACCAGCCAAGCATAGAATGTTTTGAAGTCTCTATTAATGACACACACTTAGACTATTGATGAAGAAGCACTAAAAATACCCCAGAACACACAAGCAACGTCATTTCACTGCACAGTATGTACACTTACAAGTTTTTAACTTCGATGTCAGTCTATCAGTACACAGCCATGCGGAAAAATAAGTTTTTGTTCAAGGATATCCATTTTAGCTTTTCCAAAAGAAGTTTATTTACTGCGGAATTGAAGTCCAATAATGATTTTCCTGAAAAAAAATTCTCCTGCTTTGGATAAATTGAACTGTGAATGTAGTTTATTTAACGTGAATATTTTTTTCAAAGTAAATATAACACAATAAAATATCGAAAACACATAGGTTAATTTATGTGCCGAAGTGAAATGTTGTACACTTAAAATAAACGAATAAATAAATATTCTGGTTAACTTCCTAAACGTAAATGGACTATACAGCCACAAGTATTTAAGATAATTTGCCATATTTTGCACAAAGAAACGTTTGGCGTTGCTGCTATAGAAGAGTGGCGGCTTCAGTACGCATTTTGTCTGTGTTCTAAATAAGTTTAGCAGCACTGTACCGTCTGTGTATGAAAATAAATAAAAACAGTTTAAAATCGTGAAACTCATGAGTACAAACGTGTTTTACACAACGCCACAGCACGTTGAAGAATCTGCGTTGGAACCACGATTGTATGACACGGATTTAATAGTTTGCGTGAGAATTACAAACGTTCCGTTATAACAGACGAAAATGCGCGTTGGTTCAGTCAAACGGAAACGAAAGAAGAACTCGCTAAATTGAAACCGGTGGTTAACTTACTCGCGATTTACCATTGTAATTAGATAATGAAAATACGTCAGGAAATACATAAGGACGTTGATTTACCACGAGAAGAAGTAGACTGTTTACCTGACTTCAAGTAAACGTTCTTCTCCAGTTACTGGTGTGTCCCTATTTTCCTGCGTCAGCACTGACTCATTCGAACACTTTTAAAATGACCAACATATCCGTCGTCAAGGCGTACAAAGGCGCCGAATGTTAGATATTTAGGGAAATACGCTGGCATGAAATATTCCCGAGATTTTGCACAGTGTCTAATTGCACGGGGGTATGTGGTAACCATGGCTACGCCAATATTTAGCTGCGAGTAAAACGTATCGGAAGGTTTTCAGCTGTGAAACAGTATTGTTAAAGACCGTGGACATCACTAGAATTACGCAACAATATTTTGCGAAACATTGTAGTTGCCAGCGACTTGTATGATTGGACGATGACGTATCACAAATATTAAGTAGCGTCACATCAGATTTATCCTTGACCCAGGCAGTTGGACGTACGTCAATATCGAAAAAGAACACAGATACGGAGATGTTATATCGAAGCCTAGAAAGCTTTTAAATTTTTCCGCTACAAATCACTGCCTACGTATATAGCTGGTTGTTGTCCTGAACCGTCCAATTATATTACGTACTTAAATATAGACCTAGATAGTGGAATATCGCGGAAATTTTTAATGTCAACATACTCTTCAAAACGTTGTAGCTTGATTTAGTACACATGATTTATTGAGCTGTTCCTGGCGGGTATTACTTTACTGCAGAACAATCGCAACAATTTACTGGGGTAATCTAGAGCCACAATTTTGTCGCGAAAAGATTTTTGCATCATTTTGTTTCAATGTCTCGCGTGCACGTCGGCAGCTCTGCGACACGGATATTGGCAGCGTGTCTTTGCTCAGACACGACGCCTCATTTGACTGCACCAATAACAGTGAGGCTATAGTGACGCAATACGTCTGTGATTTGTCAGTTGAACCTCAAGACGTGTGACAGTTAAAACGTCCAATCACTGACCATGAAACAGAGTTGCGGATGTGAACATGAGACTTTGAAACCAAATAGTGCAAAAATATTTTCGCCATAAAATCGTGGCTCTAGAGCATATTTCATATTGGCTCAGTCAAATGGGGCAAGGAATTTGCGTACACACGACGTACGTTGAAACATAGCAATGAGTCAAATTTTCCCGCAGTAATCATCTTTACATGTAAACTTTACTTTAATAGGCGTCTCCGCCGGTGTCGAATTTCCACCTTTGACGCGTGGGAACAGCGTAGCGATAAGAGCCAGTGTCCCACGCTTGACGAGAAGCATATCGTCTCTATTCGCAGCGCGCCACACTGGCGTGCAAGGTTTCCCTTGTAGTCTATTTCCTACGGGACTTTAAGCGGTGACCACATAATAAAATTTTTAATAGTATGAAGTAAAGACTAACGCATGCCTCTCGCTTTGCACTTCACGAATTCAGGTAATATTTTCGGAGTTACAGCAGTCTAAAAACCCCGTTTTTAGCCATTTTGAAAGGCCCGAATATCATGTTTTTAACAAGCGTGCTGAATTTTTGGAAACATAGAAGCATAGTTTCAAATGAGTGTTCTTTTTGTAGATAAACATAATATAAATAAGTTGTGCGGTTTCGCGTAAAAAAGAATACGCGTGACAGGCTGCAACGCCGTCCATGCGCCAGTCGAGGACTCCTCTTAAAACGCGGCGTGTACATAGGTGCGGTGTGTGCACGAACAGTAGCTTACATTGCAGCGACTGGAGCGAATGCCTGACGATCAACTCGGCGACGAAGAAGTAACGTACAGTAGGTCGAGGTACGGCACAACGCGGGCACGGTCGTGTCGGATAGTCCACTGGGCCGGCACAGTCAGGGGTACATACGCTGCTTGTGTCTCGGCAGCACGAAAGTGGTTCTCTATTCGGCAGTGATCGGGGAACTTCACCAGGGTTCGGGCTGCCACCCCTCTCCCGCCCCGTTCTGCTCAGACTTTTTCCCCAACCCCTGTGACAGTTCAGTTGAAAACAATTATTGTGGTTCCCTAATCGAATGAAAGTGTCCTTCTATTAAGCGAGCAGCATTATTTGACATTAAAATTAACTTGAACTAAGCTAACTATTTTAACCTACCGTTAATCCTTCTACAGATTAGAAAAACATGTTTTTTCTTAAGGGAAAGTTTGGCACAGGGAAAGGTTTTGCAACTAGTTTTGATGTTATCGATAATGTTTGTATTTCAAATTTGTAATAGGGTTCACGGAGTGCAAAAAATAAATAAGGATATAATAAAATGTGAGACTATACTGAAATTAGTTTAACTAAGCTTGGAAACAGAGGTTATCTTATTTAATTTTGAAATGAAAAATGACAACCATTTTTGGCTTTTAAATCATCAACGTCATACAACTTTATATTCACGAAAGTCCTGTGATTGGTCAGTATACTCTTCTTGCCAATACAAGCGAAACACGCGGCAGAAATGGACCCTTGTCGAACTAATAACACTTAGCTTCGCCTGTAATAGACGGATAAAGGAGGGGTGGCGGCTCGAATATGGACGGAGTTCCCCGACCAGTGCCAAACCAAGGTCCACTTTCATGCTGCCGAGACGCGAGTATAGACAGGGCTGGCGGCTGCGCGCGCAGAACCTCCCCCGCGCTCTGACGTCACGGATCGTTACTGGTCCCGCTACCTTCCACCCCCGCACGGTACGGGGTCAGGTGCCGACCCACCCACGTCACCGGGGAGAACCAATGTTCGATATCTGCCGCGCCACGCTGGCGACCCCCGTGCCAGACAGGGCAAACTGCTCCTCCGGGACTGTCCCAATTTGATTGCACGCATTAAAGGGGAGAGATAAATGATACATTTTAATTTATCGATTTTCTGCAATAAGTTCTGTTTTAAAATATTATTTTGGTAAATGTGGCAATGTCGAGGCATAGAATATATTTGTGATGAATTTCGGAGATCGTAATAGTGTTATGTGTTCATCTTATATTGGTATTTTAATCATTAATGAATTTAATCTATAATTCCTTTGCAGTGATTCTTCAGTACAAATTAGTGAAATATTCAATTATTGTTTATGTCATACAGTTTATCAAGAATATTTACTATGATTTGCTGAAGAGGAAATTTTTACAGTACAACTCGAATAATTATTATGGTTCGAAACCTGGAAATACAAGGAAATTATCTAACACTCCCCCTCAATGGAGAAGTTTCCTTAAAATTTTGTTTTTATTTAAATCTATCCCTTATACATGTTATGTGAATTATTAATAAAGAAAGCTAGGTGGAAAATAGAGAATATTTAACAGTTATTTTTTAAGATCATATGTGTTCACGTTTATATACGGTTTTGATGTTTGTAATAGTAATTGGAGATAAACTGATTATTTACTGATTTCGATCTTACAACAGAAAACATAGACTAACAGTCAGCACACTTAAGCTTAAAAATTCTGTTAAGTAATGATTTATAATACTACTGGCTCTGAATGTCAAAATTAAGTCCTGAAAATTAGTCACGAGTAAGCAAAAAATAAGGTAATAAATATAGGAATCTACCTCCTTAACGGGTGCTGCCCAATGGACGACTTGAAAAGAGGCGGAGCTTCGGTCAGGTGTGGGATACAATTCCTATCTCCATGGATACCGCAGCCGAACGTAACCTTCATTTAGCTGTTTGGCTTCACATGTCCCGGATGAGATGTACGTCAAGAAAATTGATTATTTCTTGGAATTTGCCGTTTTTCAGGTAAACATTATTCTTATGTGTTTGCGTATCTTAACCATGAAATGGAAACTAATATTTTTTACCCTTGCGTGCACATCTATGAATGCGCAACATTTTTTATTTCTGTAGTTATCAACTAACAAATCAGCATGTTTGTAAACAAACTTTGTTTCCCACAGTACTTTCCCCCTGCGGTGACGTCAGGGGGCGTGTACTTCAAGTCGTCCATTGGTAGCTGTGGCTTAAAGCTGTTCAAGTGCGATAAAGTCATGATTTTATATTCATATGAAATAGTGTTAGATTTTTATAGACGATATTTGTGAGTGTAGTTTCCTCTTACGAAACAATTTTAGCTTGCGTAGTTTTTTCATAACGGTGTGTCAAAGTTAAAATTTGCATGTTCTGCTGCCATACAAATAGCGAAAACCAATTGACTTACGTACGTGAAAAAATTCTTTGTAAAATAACATACTATGGGCTACATAATAAAACATTTGAAAAAAAAAAATACCGCGAACTGTTTTTGTATTTTAGAAAAATTGCTAAATTTGCAACTTTTCTCTTTACTTCTGTGATTTTTTAAAATTCAAAATATTACGTCGTGGGATTTTTAATGTTTCATTGAATAGCTCATGGGTGAATTATTTTGCTTAAGTAGGTCAGTTGGTTTTCACTATTTGCATGGCAGCAGAACATGCAAATTTTGACTTAGACACCCGTTATGAGAAAACTATGAGAGCTAAAATTGTTTCGTAAGAGTACAATGTATTCACAAGTATCGTCTACAAAACTAACAATATTTCATAAGAGTGTCCACGTGGGGAAAAATCATAATTTTATATTTGTATGAAATAGTGTTATTTTGTTGTCGTTACTAGGGAGTACATAATCCTCTTACGAAAAAAATAGGTGAACCAGATTTCCCGTAATGGCACTTCAGATTTAAAATATGCATGGTTTTAGTTCTTATAAGCCGAAAAAAGCAAATTAACGTAAATAAATTTAAAAATTCACACTGAAACTACATGTTACAGGCTACTGCTTGCCATGTTTTAAAATCCATTACAATTATTTTTTACTTTAAAAAAAATCGATAAAAGGTGCAAAAAATTACAAATTTCAGAAAATTTTTTAAAAACTACAAAAACATTTTGTAATGGATTTTAAAACATATCAAGCAGTTTCCCGTGACATGTAGTTTCAGTGTGAATTTTTAAATTTATTTATGTTCATTGGTTTTAGCGGCTTATAAGAAGTTAAAATGTGCATTTTGACTTTGAAGTGCCAATATGAGATAACTGGTTGAGCTAAACTCTTTTGTATGAGGAAAATTTACTCGCAAGCAACATCTAAAAATCTAACATTATTTCATACAATTATAAATTTACGATTTTCCCACACTTGGACAGGGATTTATATGTAAAATTATAGACCTACTAGCTATCCCGTTGCGACTTCGCCCTGGTGTACTATAGAGAAGAGTAACTAACTTTTACTTACGTATTAATTTATGGTTTTACTATAGTCTCTGTTTATCTTTACCAATCAAAAAATTATATCCCTGCTGAGTAATTCTCTAATATTCTACTCAAAATTGCGATGAGTCATATCCTGGATCTGATGGGCAGATTATCATACCTGAGAGCCTAGGAAGAGTAGTAATGAAAATTGCTGATCTCTTAGAAAATGTATATCTTGATATATCCTACAATAGTGAGAAGCTCATTGACTGATTGTACGAACGTGCAATTCTGACGCCAAAGAACAACAGGGCCGATTAAATTAATGACAGAGTGCCGAAAAAGAAAAACATAGATCAATACACAAAGCTGTTTTTTTTTTTTTTTTCACAAAATTTTTTGGATATCCCGTTCTGACCCTCCAACTCCCCACAGAAACCTTCGCGAGCTAACACACAGCTCACCAATGTATCACCGCAGTCGGATGAATGGTATAGTAGTGCACAGAAGACAAACACATTTACAAACTCGCATTATAGTATATATTAAATAAATACAGTTTACGGAAAGAAAATACTAAATTGTGAAACTAAATTGTTCGTATGAAATGATAATAAATATAATATGAAAAATAAAAGTAGTACGCAAGATTTAGTGTCCAGCGCCTTTGTCCTATGCAACCTGTTCTACGTACAAGGTCGCACAGTATTTGCTCACCAGGGGCTGTACATCACAACTTTCACCACAATTAATTAAATGCTAAACGCTAATACTTTTCCAAATACGTTGTAAGTGTACATTACTTACGTATTACGTCTGGGTTGAGTTCCCGAACACTCGATTTTGTATAAATTGTTCTCGGAACAAGTTTGTTGACAGATAAATAAATGCAACACGCTGTTCCCAGGCATTAATCCAATGTAAAATGTGAATGTTGGTAAGCATAAATAATTTACGCCACCTCAAAGTGATTTAGTAGGGTTTGTTTTCTTGCTGTTAGAGTTTCACTGGAGGTGAATTTATTAAGGAAATAAAACCTAAATATACTGTTACAAGTTTGAGAGCACAAACTTTATATGTGGGCAATTCCCATGAGTTCTTTGGGATAGAGGTCTTATAATTACAAATAAGAGAGTTAAATTAAGTACTGGATTTAATAGCTCACAAAGCTACGAAATACACAAAACAGTAATCAACTAGAACTCTCACAACACAATTAGTTATGCACACAATTACTCCTGTGTCA